>CM061532.1:195958390-196255789 GCA_030545055.2 Neoaliturus tenellus
GCTACAACTAAAATCGTAGTATTTTCTGTAAAATATATTTTTGTTCTTGGTATGGCAGTTCAAAGAAGTACATTTTATGGACTACCTTACATGTTTGTACTATTATAGCGTTTCATTTACCACTAATGGAGCTAACTTATATCCGTCGAGTGTCGACGGGCAACAACTAGTTTTTTATTTGATTCATAGTGAGTTGATACTATGGTGGTGTACACTTATAGTTAGTATAAAGAATAATTAATTGACTTTTTCAACCTGGAAGTAGATCATTCTAATACAGGTCACGTGTAAGAAGTGTCTTTCCATGAATAAGGAAAGAAGAGAAAGTAAAGAATGTATATATTTTATTCATTATTATTAAGTTGTATTGCCTATTTTAAGGTTCCATTTCGTTTTAAGTGTAACAGAGAACAATTAAGAATATTTCATTATTAACTATTGCCATGAGGTTTCGATGCGATTCAGAAATGAAAAACATAACGGCTCAACACTCAAAGATATATCTATACTTACATGCATATATGACGGTAATTATACGTAAAGATTGACAGTGGCCAGTACTTTCATCTTTCCATTTCCATTTTTCACTTCTTCAATTTTTCAGTTAAGGGATATCCTGATCCTTATAAAACCGGTAAGCATTGATATGACAATGTCATTCTGTTCATGACATACCTATTTAATCTGGATTTTACTAAAGGGCTCAAAAGAATCAGTAAAAATCTGGTTCGGTACGTTTATATGTTTATATTGTATTACACCTAATAATTTAATATTTTATTCATAAACTACTTCGATAAAAACTGCAACGTTAGTAGAATAAACATATATTTCTTTTTTCATTATTTACTTCCTGTATGGAAGTATCATACGTTAAACCATCCAATTTGCCACAAGAAAGTCGTATAATGGTTTCCAATAGTGGTCTAGGTAGTGATGAGCTTACACCCTAGGTGGTATGTGTAATCCCGTTGGATCCTCTAGTATGAACACAACATCACCCAGGCTGTCATGGTCAATACAACAATGCATAGTAAACTCACTGGTGGTAGTTAGCAAAACTGTTAGTTTAATAATACAAATTAAATTGTTTGTATTCATTAATAAAAGTAACGAACAGCGAAAATTCAAATTCACAATTATTTAATTTTAATTATATTTGGTCTTATATAGTTAGTTTTAAAATTTATATTTAGTATACACCGAATATAAAAAATAAATTGATCTGGCATGATCATCTGTCTATGCAGAAACTATTTTGAAAGTTCCTAGTATTTTTTTACTTATTTTATTCCAGTACCGGGGGGCCGAGCTTCGCTCTATAATAATGTTGTAAAATGTTACAAAATGTTTAAAGTTACATTTAAGTTTATTAATTGAGGGTGCGATGTCAGAGCACGCCTTCAGTCTTCCCTTTTCTATAGGTCTTTTTTTACTTCCTCCTCGAGAAAGTTGGCGTGGGAGAAAAGTATTTAAAATGTAAACAAAGAACTTAAACTTACGATAGAGGTTTTTGAGTAGCATTTTCCTAAAATAACATTTTCAATCTATCTATAAAAATGAAAGTATGTATCTTTAAAAACGAAAGCTTTGTGTGTCTTGAATGGGGGCCAAGACTACTGGACCGATTGACCTGAGGTTTTGTAAAACTATACTTTATTTATCTAGCAGAAAGATTGATAGGCCTATATAAGCTTCTGGGCTTTGCCCTATTGACCCTGCATATGTATTGTACGTAGAAATTTAAACGTGTATACAATATAATTATAAAACTTTGAAACTGGGCAAGTTTTGTTCAAATTTATTTATTCTTTAATTCAATTTATTAATATAAATAAACAGCTGTTAAAAATTATTCTTCACGGCACTGGATTATTTTGTTATTTTTGGTAATTTGCCTTTTGCAAAATTATTAAACCATCTCTTTCCATTCAACTAATCTGCAGCATCTATACTTATTTAATACGCTAAGGTTTTTTTTGTGTTGAGAACTCCTCATACAATTTTTAACTGATATTCAAGTTTTTGGTGTCGTTAGATAGGGCTTGTTCTGTAGTTGTTTCTGCTAAAAATCGATGAAAATCAGACATAAAATAAGGGAGCTTTACACAAATTAAATTTGAGATTTTCCCATTAGAATAACATTGGGTTTGGGTTGAACATTTTAAACATCTGTTAATGTATAGCTGTAAACACGTGTAGTTTTTTGTGATTACTGATATTAACAATATTGGATTGGTCGGTTGTCGTTAATTTAGAACTAAATGTTACTTTTGTATTGTATGAAAATAAATTGCTCGATTCCGAGCAACAAGTGGACTAGTAATTCGTAGGCCTAAATAAAAATTACATGAGGCGTTCTTACACCATTTATCATTTACCATCGAAGTCATTTCTGCAGTCCTTGAAGAGAGGGAGAGTCGTAAATTCTTGCATGAATGTGTTTGTGTGTGTGTGTGTGTGTGTGTGTGTGTGTGTGTGTGTGTGTGTGTGTGTGTGTGTGTGTGTGTGTGTGTGTGTGTGTGTGTGTGTGTGTGTGTGTGTGTGTGTGTGTGTGTGTGTGTGTGTGTGTGTGTGTGTGTGTGTTGTATGTGTGTGTGTGTGTGTGTGTGTGTGTGTGTGTGTGTGTGTGTGTGTGTGTGTGTGTGTGTTTGTGTGTGTGTGTGTGTGTGTGTGTGTGTGTGTGTGTGTGTGTGTGTGTGTGTGTGTGTGTGTGTGTGTGTGTGTGTGTGTGTGTGTGTGTGTGTGTGTGTGTGTGTGTGTGTGTGTGTGTGTGTGTGTGTGTGTGTGTGTGTGTGTGTGTGTGTGTGTGTGTGTGTGTGTGTGTGTGTGTGTGTGTGTGTGTGTGTGTGTGTGTGTGTGTGTGTGTGTGTGTGTGTTATATGTTCTTAATATGTACTACTTTCGTGTTTTATTTGTCTTCATGTGTTAAGTATATGACACCTTAGCAATGTACAGGTGCATTTATGAATAATTTTCTGCTGAGGGTGAGGAGTAATGCCCTAGAAAATGTCTGACAATCTACTAATCTAGGATTATTTTGAAGGAAAGTACCTGAGTAATAATTCCTAATTTAAAAAAATTACACTTGGGAAGTTAAGGTTAATTTTTAGTTTAGATGATTTTAATATTCCTGGAGTTGTAGTAATATCCTGCATCAGTTTTACTAAGAAACTAAATATAATGTAATTATTCTAAGTTTATAATAAAACCATCCTCAAAAATTGTCTAATGAGAATAATGGTAACTGATATCTACTTCAAATAAAGGCAACAAAGCTGCATATTTACCGGTTCTATCAATTCATCAAGAGTTCTGAGATCGAGGGGTTTAGAAGTTCCAAGACGTCTCAGACACAAAGCTCGATGAGTCCAACTGAATCAATTCCTGCTGCATATATAATGCAATATTTTAAAAATAGCAAATTCAAACTTTACATTTTTTGGATTTGATTTTATCTATTAGAACAATCGATAAGCTGGTATTGAACTTATATGTTTTCTTACAGCACAACACTTGTTATTAAACTTTACATTAATTATTTTAAATTAATTACTAAATCATATTTAGAGAAAGTAGAGGGTACTTTAATTCAGGTACGATAATTCAGAAAGCCAAAACTTACAAAAAGAAGTCAAATTCCTCGTGGCTACGGACTACCTTGAAGTTCATGTCCTTAACGAGTCAGTCAAGTGACCCTCCATACTTCCGACTTGCAGAAGCTGCAAAACTTGCAGAGTGGTTGTTCTGACGACCCTGCGCGGCGGTATGCAAGAAGGTGGACTGTCAATCAATGGTGAACAGCTTGAGAGGGACCATCCCGGTCACAACAAACAGGACCAAGATGGAGACAGTGCAACATTCGAAGACGACTCTCAAGGCTCATCGAGAATACTTACTTAAGAGTCATCTTCACCCCTAGGCCAGTAACCCATTGTTGCGCAGTCGGCAATGTTAATCATACGGCTTTTATGCTAAAACCTTCGATGGCTAAAACATGGTCTTGTATTCCCCTGTTTCGGAAGCCGTTTTTCAACCGATTTTCTTTAAACTTGGTAAGTGTTTAGTTGAATAGTTATACTTTGTCGCTCATAAATCGGATTTTTGAAAATTTAACAAATATTACTAAGGAAAATCGAGTTACTTTGTGACGTCTCAAAGAGTAATATTTGTTAAATTTTCAAAATTCAGAGGTATGAGCGACATAGTATAACTATTCAACTAAACACTTACCAAGTTTAAAGAAAATCGATTGAAAAACCGACGTCCGAAACAGGGGAATGCTATACCATGTTTTACTTTAAAAGCCGTAGTGTTAAGAGTCATCTTCACCCCTGGGCCAGTAGCCCATTGTTAGCAAGTCGGCAATGTTAATCATACGGCTTTTATGCTAAAACATGGTCTTGTATTCCCCTGTTTCGGACGCCGTTTTTCAACCGATCTTCTTGAAACTTGGTAAGTGTTTAGTTGAATAGTTATATTAGGTTTCTCATACCTCGAAATTTTGAAAATTTAACAAATATTACTCTCTGTGACGTCGCACAGTAACTCGATTTTCCTTAGTGTTATTTCAAAATTTAGTAAAATTTTCAAAATTTAGAGGTATGAGAAACCTAATATAAATATTCAGCTAAACACTTACCAAGTTACCAAGTTTAAAGAAAATCGGTTGATAAACGGGGTCCGAAACAGGGGAATACAATACCATGTTTTATAAAAAACGTTCTTTGTATTTAGTTTTGAAAATGGCTACGTGATAGTTTTGAAAATGGCTACGTGATAGCCGAAACTATAGTTAAATAAGTTTAACTAAGGAATTGCAGACGTCAAGGTATGTAACCTTTTTATATTGACAACCAATTTCGGAAGGCTTCAACATGAATAAATACCATGTTTTAGCTTAAAAGCCGTATGATTAACATTGCCGACTGCGCAACAATGGGCTGCTGGCCCAGGGGTGAAGATGACTCTTAAGAGTTTAGTCCTCATGACTTTCGACTAAACTATGCCGTTAAGAAAAAGCGGAGTTCATGGTGTATATGAGGATACGTTAATGCTCTATCTTAGGGTCATCGGCTGGGACATTCTTTGGACATTCTGGGACATGTCTCAACTCTTAAAATGCTGAGACCTTTGAGGACTTCATACACATAACCTTGAATTTGTTACCACAGTGAGTTAAGCCAATAATCGAGCCCATCTCCGGGCATAGTCCCTTTCAGTCGAGTGAGCATTACGATCTTGATGTTTATTTTGAGCGCCACTCCAAACTTAGTCAATAATAATCATACAATACCCGTTATAATTGGCAATAACTTGATAACTAATTAATTTAAATTGAAAGCTCATAGTTTTTGTTAATGCTTTTTAATTAACAGTTCTTGGTTTTAATTAATAAATCCAATTATCTTAGTATTAGGTCAGTATTAGGTCGGAACGCGAATGAAAAAGTTATACTGTAATAAACTACTTAATATAGGGTATTAAAGCCAGGAAATTTATTTTTGTTGTATTAGGTTTATACTATTTGTAATAAAGAACTAATTTTGTTGTTTTAAAACATTAAGGAAGTAAATAAAATAAATAATACATTAGAACAACCATTATCCTTTTCGTACACTAAGCTAAAATCCATAAAAAATATTAACTTAGGAAGAGTAGAGGGAATGAAGTGATAAATGTTCAATCAACTGACTTAGATAAGAACTGACAAGTGTAGCTTTGCGAACTAAATCACTTAACTTGCTTCCTCTAGAGTGGTCGAATTTTAAAAGTTTTCCCTTTCATGATAAAAGAATATTTGTATTTAACAATTGGTACATTATTTGGTACATGCTATTCACTGCCAATCTTTATATTTGTCAATGTACGTTACCATATTGCATGCTTAAATTATTTTATCGTTCGAGACTTATGGTACTTAATTTTTAAGTAGAACCAACAAAAAGGTGTTGAATAAAAACTAATGTAGTGTAGGTCGGAGTTACATGATAATATGGCAACCGCCTGGGAGGGGTGGTAGGCCTATCACCTGTTCAGCCCTCTTGTAAACACAGCCCAAGATAGAAAATCAACATTTCCCAGGCTCACGTCAAACATTTTATTTTATTTGTAGGATTGGTTCTTTTCCCCGTGTAATAATAAACAACTTTAAAATGTAATTGTATTTTGTGAAATTTTCATTGTTATTATTTGAGTGATTTAGTATTTTTACAGTAAATATTATTAATTTTTAAAATATTAATTAGATTTATTTCAATTGATTTTGTTTTTAATAACTTTAAATACAAAATGAGGTTGTGTGCTAAAAAATAGCGGCAAACCTTTACATTTTCTGGTCTTTAAAGTGATATTGGTTAGCTGGGAGTTTCAATCATTAGTATAAACGAAGTAGTAGGCCTATTCAACGAAGTTCCTTTATAGATTAATGTAAGTAGTATACAGCATGGCTAGTGAAAAAGTCAGAGGTTATTTTTTACTCTTGGACTCTGTCTCTTTTTGGTGAATTGGGTGTTCTAATGCTGGTAAGTATTCATAGATTTGAAGCGTGCAGGCTTCTATAAAAAAAGTATTCACCATTTTACATAACATGAATAAGACCGTAGCTACCTACTACGAGATCAAGAGGCCTACCAACAGTGTCGCAGCACTCATCTGCTAGATTTTACCCTTAATTAGATTGAGCCTTAATTCAATTTTGTTCGATTTTTCTGTGGACTTCTGCTTAAGATTCATGAAAAAAATAGATGTTTATAAAAGTGAAGGAAATTTTACTTTGTACATAAATGCTTTTAGTGTCAAAGAGGCAGCTCTAACTTAAAAAGTTTATATTATTAAATTTATTTAATACTTTAAAATTACAAAAAAAATATTTATGAACTTATTATCAATATACGAAAGGATTAGTTTAATCTTTAAAACCAAGCCGTTTTTAAATTTTAAACTGATTAGACGGATATTTTAAGGTTTGAGTTACAACTAAATTTCTATAAATTTAGAATCCTTTTCAAAACATTTTATCAAGACACCAGCTTTTCAAGACGGATCAAGAACAGCTTAGGGACAGTTAAACAAACACTAATGGTGCACAAAGCCAGTTTTGATTGATTTTCAACATGTAACCTATGCTCCATATAACAGTTATGTATAATAGTTTTTCATATACAACGTTTATAAAGATTTTTTTTTTTTTTTTTTTTTTTTTTTGAGGGAGAGGCGGAAAAATGCATTACGCACACAGGTGGCCAGCCTGTAGTGTGGGGCTCCCCTAAAAACGGGTTTACCCACTAAAAAACCTCCTCTACTCTTTAGGAATCTAACCTGGAATTGTTTGTCACATTACGTCAGGCTAGGCCTAAATTTGGCTTACGCCCGTGGGGCTCGCTCCTTATCCAGCCACTCGATCAAGGGATCTGGGCCACTTCGCGGTCCAGATCGGTTTTCTTTTCCAGGAGGATGCCCCGGACGAACTGTGACAAACAATCCCAGTTGCCCTCATCCTCCAAAATCTTTTGGCAGACCGAGTCCACCGAAAATACACCAAAGATTTGTGTGGCCTCCAGGCGGGGCCCTTCCCAACGGGGACAGCGGAAGAATGTGTGTTCCGCATCGTCGGGAACACCCGGGCAATAAATGCAGTCCGGTGAACCGGTCTTTCCCATCCGGTTCAGGTACGACCGAAAATAGCCGTGACCTGTCAAAAATTGGGTCAGGTAGTAGTCCACCTCCCCATGCCGCCGTTCCACCCATGGTTGGACCTGCTTGATAAGTCGCGCAGTCCATCGTCCTCGGGTGTCGTGCTCCCAGCTGTGTTGCCACTGCTGGAAGGTTCGGGAGCGCTCTTCTGTTCTTGCCGTGTCCTTGCCGATCTCGCCTTGTCTCTGATAAATCGCTTTCCTCTCCCCTGCCAAGAGCTTGACAGGGATGACTCCGGCGACCACCAGGACGGCAGGCTCGGACACTGTCCGGTAGGCGGAACACACCCGGAGTGCAGCTTGACGCTGAACCCGGGCGAGTCGCAACCTGTAGCACTCCTTATCTAGAGCGCCTGCCCACACCTCTGCCCCGTAAAGAAGCACAGACTGGACCGCGGACATCAACAGACGTCTTCTGCTGGATCGGGGACCCCCGACATTGGCCATCAGCCTACTAAGGTAAGTCACTACCTTAGCGGCCTTGTCCGCCGTACGGAAGATCTGATCCCTCCAGCTTAACTTGGTGTCCACCATAACCCCGAGGTATTTGGCGGCACGAGTTGATGTGACCACCTCCCTTCCCACTCGAAACGGGACGACGGTGTCGATCCTCTTCTTCGTGAGAATCACGATCTCCGTCTTACTGAGAGCAAGTGAGAGACCGTGATCGGACATCCAGTTGTTGACCACCCGCATAACTCGGTTCAACTTCAGTTGAGCCAGCTCAACGTTGCGTGCAGCAATGAGAGCTGCGACGTCATCGGCGTACCCAACCAAAGTGGTTTCCTCAGGCATCTCGGACCTCAGGAGGCTGTCATAGGCAACGTTCCAGAGATCCGGGCCGAGTATTGAACCTTGTGCGGCACCAGAAGTGACTTCCATCGTCCGCGTTCCGTCCCTCGTGTCATAAATCAGGCTTCGAGAGCGTAGATAATCCTCGATGAGCCGCAACAGATATGCAGGAATACGAAAGGTGTTGCGAAGCGCATACAGCATATCGACCCACCTCGCCGAGTTGAAGGCATTCTTGACATCAAGCGTAACAAGAAGCACTACTCGGCGGGAGAAATGGTTGTGGCTCTCGGCTCTCTCCACAGCTCTCTGAACTTCGGTGACAGCGTCGATCGTTGACCGTCCCTTTCTGAAGCCGTACTGACGGGGGCATAAGTCCCCGGCAGCTTCCACGGCAGAAGTCAGGCGGGAACGGATCAGCTTCTCGAACAGCTTTCCAGCCGTGTCCAACATGCAGAGAGGCCTGTGGGACGACGGCAGCTCGGGATCACCTTTGCCCTTGCTGATCAGTACAAGCCTGGCTGTTTTCCAGGGAGCCGGAAACACCCCTTCTACCAAACAGGCATTGTACATTCTCAACAACAAGTCAGCGTTGATTAAAAATACTTTCTTTAAAGCCTCACTGGGAATCCCGTCCGGGCCAGGAGCCTTGTTGCTCTTCAGGGAGAGAACGGAGGTTTCTAGCTCCTCGAAAGTGAAGAGTGGAACGTCCTCTACCCGTCCGAAGTCAACCGGCGGTCGCTGTGGATGTTCAGGAAACAACGCAGCGACGATCCTCCCCATGGTGGCGCCCTCCATGATGGAAGGTGGAGAGCGGGCGCCGAGTTTCTGTGTTACAAGTTTGTAACCCAGGCCCCAGGGGTCGGAATCAACGTCGTCACGAAGTCTCCTCCAGCTATTCGCCTTGCTCCTGTTGATCGCCTGGCGGAGAGATTTTCTCGCAGCTTTATAGGCCTCAGACTTACGAACTCTGTCTGCGGGGATTCTCGCTCTTGTGGCGGCTCGTCTAGTTCTTAAACATGTTCTTCTGAGTTCCGCAATCTCTTCAGTCCACCAGTAAACGGGTTGTTTGTCGCGTCGGGGTTTCCTTCGCGGCATAGACTGGTCGCAGGCCGAGACGATCAGTTCCATCGTGGATGTTACTAGTGCCTCGGCCCCAGCCTCACCAGGATTCCCCTGCGCTCCCCGAGAGATGACTTCGGTGAACTTGACCACGTCCAGTTTGTTGGTGTTCCACCGGCGTGGCCCTTCCCGAGATGCGGAAACTCGACGATTTGCCTGATCATGCAGGTCAAACACGACGTATTGGTGGTCGCTACCCGTGTAGTCCTCCACAACCCTCCAGCCAGAGATCCTCGGAAGGAGCGACTCAGACGCAAAGGTGACATCGGGGATCGTGCCTCTCTGCCCGGGGCGCCGAAAAGTAGGTGTGTCGCCCTGGTTGAGGACGACAAGACCGGCCCTGGCGATGAAATCCAGGATGTATTTCCCCCGGGAGCTGGTAGAGGGCATTCCCCACTCGACGGCCCTGGCGTTGAAATCGCCACCAACGACGACATGCCCGGTGGTGCCGAGAACGCACTCCTCTAGGCTATCTATCTTGTCGCGGAAGTCCTGGACGGCCTCGTTGGGTGTGAGGTAGCAACTGAAGATAGTCACGTCCCCACACCGAACCCAGACGAATCCTCGGCCGCGCCCGTGACTCCGCACCAAGACATCTCGTGTATTACGTGCCCAAAATGCAGCAGTACCGAGGCTGTCCGAGATCCAAATGTTTGGGTCTCTGTCCCGATACTGTTCGCTGATAAGGAGCGCGTCAGCACCAAGTTCTCGGGCGAGCTGATCTAGAAGGTTATCAGCTCCCCAGGATCTATGAAGGTTGGCCTGGAGGATGCGAATTACCGGCCGCTGCCTTTTGCCTGTTCAAGTGCGGCTCTGAAGGCACCGCACTGACCAGACCCGGGTAAGTGACCGAGGGCACTGGAGCCTGAATCCTTGCAGAGGAAGCAGGAGGGGCTCGAGGAACATTCCTTGCGTTTGTGGCCCTGGCTTCCACACTGGAAGCAGTTGGCACTCCTGTCGGGCCCTTTACAGTTTCGGGAGGAGTGGCCGAAACCGAGACAGCGGAAGCATCTCGAAACTACCACCCTCCGTTTGAGCCTGCAACTGACCCAACCGACTCTGAGGTGCTGAAGGCTAAGCAGCTTATTGGCGTGCTTTTCGCCCATCTCAGCAACAGCCATCCGGAGTTGACTTCGGTTGGGCTTTGTCAGCCATACCCTCACTCCATCAGCTGGTATCTCCGGGAGTGCCACCTGGATCGCACGGGTCACCTCCTCTTCGGTGGAGAGGGCATCAAGGTCCCGAATCTCGACCGAACACTTCGGTTCTAGGGCCTTGATTGAGCCTTTGTCCCCAAGTGCAGTCTTGAGGGAAGCGGCAAAACCGATCTTGTCACTCGACTTCCCCAGTTCGAGGAGGACATCCCCGTTCTGGGTTCGCCGAATAGACTTGATAACGGTGTCGGTCTCCTCCGGTTTGGCCTGCGATCTAATCTGACCCAGAACATCGGCAAAAGATCGCCCCCCTAAAGGCTTGATCAAGATTGCCTCCGTCCTGGGCTTCTTAGGCCTGGGTTGTTTAGGCTTTCTGGCAGACTTGCCAGAGGCCTCCCCAACCGGTTTCGAGACTTGCGTCCGCTCCACCCTCGACGCACTTTTCGAAGCCGCCTCCGCTTGCTTCTGCCTCCTCCTTTCTTTCTTAGACAGGCGCGTCTTCCAGCCCCCCAAAGGTGTTGAGGTAGAGTTTGCTGCCAAGGCAGGATTAGCCGCCGGAGCAGGAACCTCTGCAGGAGTAGCCGCTGGAATCACGGCAGCGCCCGGGGCGGATTCAGTAGCCTGGACAGGAGATGTCTGCGATGCCGCAGTGACAAAAACCGGTCTCGGCACTGAGTCCACCTCAACAAGCTCAGGGCTTCCAGGCGAAGAACCGCTCTGCCTCTTCTTTCGCTTTCTGGCTTGAGTCTGGGACTCAGCTAGGTGAGCTTGAGGCGAAGCAGAGATGACTCGGTTCGTGACATCGCGCTCCTGCTTCACTGCCTTTAGCCTGATTTTCCGGCATTCCTCGATTTCTTCTAGAGCATCTTCGAGTTTCGGGATCCCCTCTTTTATCGCCTTGTTCACGTTCTTTTGAATTAAGAGGGCCTTGGCCATCTCCTTCAAAAGAGCTTTCATCTTCTTCAGAAGTGAGTCTTCCTCCTCGTGGGCGTCGTCCTGCTGCTGACGAAGCATTTGCAGCTCGAATGCCGCACGAAGAGGGCTCTTCCTGGGAGGAATCCCTTGGATATTGGCTAATGGTGTTACCGGCTCGGCCACCTCCATCGCCATACCGATCTCCTCCTTCTTCTGTCCGGTTTTGGACGACGATCCGTCACCACCAAGAGCCTTGAATGGCACCGGCGGGGGGGTGGTTTTAATACCCTTCGTCGGCGTTCCAGTGTTCAAGGTCGGAGACCTCTGCAGTCTTGAGCTGCGCTTAAAGGCGGCCTGCTCTATTTCATCATCGTTCGTGTTTTGCATTTTTAAATCCATACTTTTGTTTCACCAGCGCATCGTGCGGCAAGAGGCGGCCCTTCATCGGCCGAGAGCGGGTACACCCTCGGAGGTCTACCCCCCGTAGGAGATAAGACACCCCTACCCCGGTACTCCGGGGCCCGAACCTCCGTTTGCCCAGCACCGATACACAAAATGTGCCGGACGTGCTGGGGGTCGCACCGTGGCAATGCAGAGTCCGATCCCTGCATCCATGCCGCACTCCCTGACTAAGGTCCGAAGCGGCTGGCTTCTGACGACACACTGGAGGAGACCATCGGCAGTGCGAGGCACACATCAGTCCCTGCAACACAACAGGGACACTCCCAGGACCCCCCAGCATGCGCCGGTCGAAAGAAGGTGGAAAGACACCCTTGATTCGGGGTCGAAAACAAGAAGGTGAGCAAGGTTAGCTCAGGAAAGAATAAAGACGGTGAGCTAAGACCTGAAAGATGAGAAGAAAGGCCCTAGCTCGGGAAGAACTGTGAGGAGGGTCTCACAGCTTGGCTCAGGTACCCCGGGGTCGCCAAGAAACACCCGTACAGTGGAAAGCCCACTGCCCCTGAGGGAAACGTTTATAAAGATAAAACACTGGTTAATGATATTACTAAAGTAGTACTGGGTGGAGAGGGGATCGAGCTCTTGCTTAATAAACTTGTCAAGCTTTTCAGATGAGCTCGTTCGCTCCACTCACTCTCGTTCCGCTCACCCTCCAGGGCAAAGAAAGCTGCACTATAAATACATTTTGTTGAACCACACATTTTTGTTCGTATATTTTTCAATTATCTAATAATGGTTAAATTCAACTCAGGGATAACAGGGGAGCTTTAAAGTGCTGTAAGGTGTAAATCAGATTCATCCTAGTCATGGGATCAGCTTTTATCGATTCCTTGTGGTCGAAAACCCAATATAAGAATAAAAAATAAAAAATCTCTATTTGTAACTGTACCACCAGTGCTTGTTTTAGAATATTAATAAAATTTAAGTTTTATAGCTTTGGATGTATATTTTACACACATAACTTATTAAAACAATAAATAATTAAATAAAATGATATATTTTTAAAAATTTTTACATATAACATTTTTACTACATATTTATGTTAAAGATAAATTTATAGAAAAAAAACATAACTTAATTATTAAAGAAAACTGCACAATCTTTAGTGCAAAAAATGTCTTATATTTAAAATTTCTAACATTTTACTTACATTTCTATAACTTTAAATTGGCATTGGCGAGTCCTTAAGTATGTTTAAAGATTAACTCACACACTTGCCATAGAGTTAATATAAATTAAATAAAAGGCATAAAAATATTCTAAATTACATAAATATTTATTCTTTGTGACAATAGACTACTTAACTAATAAATTCATCACTAATAGTTAAAAATCAAATCATCCTTAGAGGGAATCTACTTTATAATTCAGGATTTATGACGTGTTTACAAACAAATTACATGAATTAAATATCACACTGTAGTTTATTATAAAATGAAAAATAAGATCAAGAAAATTATAGTATCCAAGATTTTTTATAATAATCTGTTTGGTGTTTATCATCCTATTATATTAAACGAGAAAGTTTTGTAGTGGGGTTTGTGGTTGGAAATTATCTCGTGAAGTACAAGCGCTAGAGCGTTCCGGATGGAAAATAACTATTCTTGGGTACAAAATAATGGTAGTTTAATTCATCAAAACGCTCAAAACGCTCGAAATATTTAGTAAAATCGTTAATAAAAATCATTTTTCTCCATAAGAAAAGCATTGGAGCGATCACCTGATTATAAAATTTTTTCCGAAACGTAAGTCCCATGTTTTAACCATGTAGCCAGTTTGTGTAATAAAAACGAGAAAATTTCTTAGTTATAATTGTATATAATTTATAATTTATAATTGGGGGTTGGGCATAATCTTCAAAAGCACGAGTTTAAACCCAGTATTGAGCAATAAATTCTAGGGTATAAAATAACAGGTAGTTTAATTCATCAAAACACGAAAAACCTCTTGGATTACATAGTAAGGTAATGAATCAAATTTTGCCCTTAGGAAAAAATATAGGTGCAAATCATATGATTATAATAAAATGAAATGCTTTAAAGTCAACTGAAACAATTACAATGTTTATGACAATCGTCAAAAAATCAAATTAAGGTTAGTTTGTTACATAAAAACTTAACCTCAAAAAACTCTTCAGGTTTATACAATGAGACTTTTGTTAAAACAGTTTTTATAACATTCTTAAAATTAGCTCTAGATACATTTCTTATGTTAACAGGCAAAGCATTATATTTTTTATGCCTTGATAGCAAAGACTATTTTCAGTGGTTGAAAACATGCACCTTGACGTGGAAATATTACCTCTAAACCTTGTGGAGTAGCTGTGAACATTTGATATTTTGGTTAAATTTGGCAAATTGTCCTTGACAAAAAGCATGACATGACAAACAATGATGGTAAGTATTTTAAGAGCAATCAAGAGTGGCTTGCATTGTGTTTGGTTATGAACGCCACACATTAATCTTACGGCCTTTTTCTGCAACATAAAAATTCTGTCAATGTCTATGGCACAAGGACAGTTAAGCCCACACTGAGGTTCCATATGACATAAAACTATGGATATATAATACAGAGAAAGACATCAGCAGAAACACTAGCACTTAGTGATGTTATCATGAATATCCATCTCAATTTTTGAAGCCAAATATTCAATGTGTGTTTGCCACTTAATATTGTACTGCAAATGAAACCCCAAGAACTTAAGTGATTTGACATTGCTGGATCTACTGCCCAGACACAGTGTTACATCCTGAACCTTCTCAGCATTCATGCAGGGTTTCTTTGTACTGCACCACTCAGTAATAGGGGTTGACTTAGAAATAACAACATCATTGACATCATTTAGCGAGCTACGTTGTGGACATATGGAAAAATTACATACTGATTATTAAAAAAATGTTAAAAAATGTAAGAAGCGTCCATGAAGGCCTATACACAAACTAATAAGCAGAGACATCCTTATGGGAAAGTAAGGCTTAAACTCTAAGGCCTGACCCAGTTTAACAAAGTCAGCATCAAAGATCTTCAAGATATGTTTAAGAGCTTCAAACCCAAAAACTCTGCAGGAATCGACCAAATATCCAACAAAATAATCAGTTATTGTCAAACAGTAATAATTTTGCCCATATTAAACATTATTAACTCCTCCATAGAACAAAATGAAATTCCAGAAGCAGCCCAAATAGAATTAATTTACCCTAAATGCAAAAAAGTAGAAAACTCCAAAGCATCAAATTACCGACCCGTATCAGTGCTGCCCACTTTATCCAAATACATTGAAAAAGCAATCCACAACCAATTAATCTTCTCACAGACCGGAAGCAAATAGTGGAAGTAGAACACCTCAACAACAACTATGAAGTCAAAGTAAGATCGTCACTCCAGAACACTACACAAGGAATCCCCCAAGGATCCATCCTCGGCCCACTGCTTTTTCTCATACACATAAATTCCTTTCCTAACCACCTCACAGACCAGTCTCAAAGAAATCAATAAGGCCTCCATGTTTAAAAAGCAACTAAAAAATATCTATTGGAATGACCTTACTACAAACTTAGTAAATTCATAGAAGAACACTCCCATAAAAAATAAAATGCACCACACGACACACACACACACACACACACACACACACACACACACACACACACACACACACACACACACACACACACACACACACACACACAGAGGTGTGTGTAGTTTTCTTTATAAAACTTAAAACTTTTATAAACATTCTCTTATTATTAATAGTAATCATAAGTAAAAAATAAAAATAAAATTATATTACATTATTTATAATATTTTTAAAATTTTTGTAATGAAATAGACTTTGTTTTTTTATAATTCGTAACACAGATAATAATTTTTACCTTAATGTTACATACATGCCATTTAGGTTTTGACGTTTTGCATTATAATCATTATAAATTACATAATATTTAATTGTTGAAAGGATAAGCTTTCCTGGAATACTCATAGCTTTTATACAAAAATGTTTAAATAAATGTAATCTATGTTCCTATTATAAGCCAATTCTTTGTTCCAGAAATCGCTGGTAGCATCTATTGATTTCACTATTGATTGTACTCTTCCCGTTTCAAGCTACCCCCTTCAATTGTATTGTAAGTACAAAATTTTACGTACATTAAGCAATCGAAGAAGGTCGCAGCTAAAACACAACATTAAAGCTTTAATTGACAGTTTAGTATTTATAATTATTCATTGTTGATAGCATTTTAAAGTAAAACTACTATATTAAATCGTTTTATTCATTGTTTCATGTCTGATCCATTCTTAGTATTTAATTATTGTTTTCAGTAAAATCAATACAAAGTTAACTACCAACTAGCAACCGGCAAACTAATACATGCACAGTTTACTGCTCAAGCATATATTTTTTAAAGCGATTCATGCATTATATTATGTCTATTTTAAAAGTAAACTTAGTGGTTTATTCTATTTTTAACTAGTATAATACAATAAACGATACATTGTACCGCTAAATATATTAAAGGAGACGATGGATTAAATTTATATTCTGTACAGTATAAATATATTCAGTAATTGATTAAAATATTGTTAAATTTATGAGCTTAGAAATTTGATAAGGTGGTAATAAGCACAACATTTAACGCTACACGAGCATTCGCTATAGTAATATAAACCCCGCCGTAGTGTCGCCGATCTTGTATTTCTGTACAAGATTCTGAACGGACTTGTCGATTGTTCAGAACTCCTTTCCCAAGTTCATCTCAAGACTGGACATCGAACAAGATCAGAAGACCTCTTCGCCAGACTTCATTACCGAACTTCATATCTCCAAAATGGAACCATGGCTCGAATCCAGAGACGAGGAAACCAAGTAGCTCCCCAAGTCGACTTCTTCTATGATAGTCTTGCACTATTTAGAAAGACAATCGCCAACATTATTTCTTAGGATCTCAATCGAACAAAGAATGTAGCATTGTTTCATATTTTTCTGTGTTTCAATGGCAAGTTTTAGATTGTGTAACTCTCGAAACCATTATTGTTACTCATGTTGATTGCATTACTTTTTTCAAATGTATCTATTGTTATTGGTTGGTTGGTTTTTGTTTTTTTTTTTATTGTTGTTGTCATGTACATATTGTTATAAATAATTATTGCCTGTTACGTAATTGTTATATTCATTATTGTTGTTATATTCAAAGTGTAATTTTCGCATCATCATCCTACTTTGTTAGTATTAATTAATTTTGCTTGTTATTACTGTTACTTCATGAAAATGGTTGTACCGTTGAAATAAATAAATAAATAAATAAATAAATAAATAAACAACAAATCTCTTAAAATATTTATAGAATTTGATAATTTTTATAATTCATTTAGAATATATGTGTTATAAGTATATTCAATGATGATTTTGTCCGGTACATTCTTTTATAATATTAGTAGTAAATGTGAGATTTAAAAGTGTTAAATTATTGAATTCATAAAATTTAATTACTGATTCAAATAAGTCATCTTCCAATGCCATCCCTAGTTCTCAGAGGCAGGCTTGTAAGTAGAGCCTCATCATGAATCGCCTGGAGGATCTGTCTGTGGCATTTCTATTTACTCTGAGACTTTACCATTGATCTTGGTGAAGTTGTAAAATGTTTTAAACTATGAAAATAGTTAAGTTTCCCTGTTATACATATTATCCGTTTACAAAAATTAAATACACTTTTAATTAATCCTCTAGTGGGCGAGGAAACTGTCATATACGATTCATCTTATAAATAACTTCTTGATTAGCATTATACGTGCTGGTAATGATATTCAGGTTGAAATAATAAAACGTCTTCCAACACTATTCGATATATTTACACTTATACTGTATATGTTTACAGACGGTAAATATATATAAAAGATCTTATAATGGCGATCGATTTCGACCAGTCACACCGGTCATCATCAGGCCCAATCAGAGACTCTGAGAGCTCTGATTGGGCCTGATGATGACCGGTGTGACTGGTCGAAATCGATCGCCATTATAAGATCTTTTATATATATTTACCGTCTGTAAACATATACAGTATAAGTGTAAATATATCGAATAGTGTTGGAAGACGTTATATTATTTCAACCTGAATCTTATAAATGTATGAAGATTTTAGAATGGGCTGGTGTCTAAATTGACAGAGACTACAAAAACAATAAATATTCGTCGTATTACGGTATATTAGCAACCCTATTCATTGAAACCATTTATCTTGCGTAACATATGAGTATAGTTTGGTTTAAGGACAATACAATATTGGTATGTTATCAAATCAAAAAGTTTCATCTTGTTACAATATTTAGTACTTTTATTGGAATTTGAGTGACAAAAATCTATAACACTATAATATCTTCAAGATAGTAATTTAAGGTATGATGCACCAAATTTAGAGTCTTATATTAAATTTATGTTAATATATTATATTAAATATATATATATATATATATATATATATATATATATATATTAACATATATGTTTGAAAAGTCATATCTTAAAAATAAACCTCTAAAGTAAACAAGAAGGATGAAATACTATCAGTCTTGAGTATCTTAATTGTTTCAATTTCCTCTAACCGACTCCCAGTTACGATTCTAGTCATGAGATCGACTGCCGTCAAACTCTTATTAATCACGAAATTGATTGTCCTTCATATCCTATGCTAATTCTTCTACGTTAATTTTCCAACATACAGGTAAGAAAACGTTCACTTTTTTTTAACATATCTGAAGATATTTTTCTTTTATTCTCCTCTTACTATTCATAGAATACTCAGTATTTAAAAATAATATTTTGTCGAAACCACACAGATTTCTATTTTTGTTTTTAGCAACAAATTTATGTTTATTACAGTCCTAAAGTATTTTTTAAAGTTAGATTACAGAGTATGGTCCAATTTTCTATGAACAAAAGTAGGCAAATTTATTACATCTTCTGCTTTAATTTAGTCGAAGATACATCATTCATTTTGATTGAAGAACTGTTATTGTAACCAAATCAATACAAATTTAATCCTCGATTGATATATAAGTGAAGTATAATAACTATCATCACTTGCTTTGCATGGTAAAACTAAAACAAATATTCAGGATAATTCACATTCCTCAATAATATCAACGAGATAGAGTAAAAAATAAGTTTTTAATGTAAAAAGAGTTTAGATCACAGTTTTTTCTCGCAGTTTTAATCATCTTGGCTTCTTCATTACCAAAAGTAAAAACTTAGAAAAATGAGTATTTTTACTTTGAATTTTAAGTTTGGAAGACTTTAATATGTAAGTTTTCTGACTCATGGTATCAATCAAAACCCTAACAAGTTGAGTGGATTTTTTAAAATTATTTTTTGACCCAAGCCATTTTAGTGAGATGAACTTTAGCAGTTCTGAATCAACAAAAGAAATATACCTCAACAACGCACCTCATATCAAACTCAGACCTTCGTTCTCTTGGGAGTGTGATGTAACCACCAAATTCAAACTTTAACACGCTTAATCTATAAATAAATGATATTTAAGAAAAAAACTCATTTTAATAACTGCCAACTAAATTGTTTTTACGAAGCAAACTCATTTTAATTTTGGACAGAGATTAATCACTAAAGTAAAACGTAAAGGGGATTATGAAAATATAGTACCCTTAGGTTCGAAAGTTAATTTTTAAGAACAATAATTTAAATGTGTTTACTTTAAAAGCAATCAAAGAACTGAAGATCAGGTAATATCTATAATTAATGAATGCCTTTCAGTCTGAAAACTAATTATCCTACGATGTTGTGTTGTCAGTTTCGCTAATCACTTTTAAATGCTATCATACTTGATTTGAACAATTTCAGTTAGAGGTTTTCAAGTGTATTTTCTGAATGGAAAGCAACTAGGAAAATTCTTAAAAATAATATTTCTACCAAAACCAAATAAAATTTAGTAAGGTAGTATAGATCCTACAACGATTGACTTGTTTCTATATTTATTTTTTAATCTGTTTTGCTGACTTAAACAAATTAATGTCCAAACGAAAAAAAGATGTAAAAGATATTGATCATAAAATTTTGATTAAGTATAAATTTCTAAGTACTTATTTCATTTTTCACTTATTTACTGTTAAGTATATAAGTATATGTCATAAATGAGCCTCTGGACCTTTAAGGTAGAAATGACAATTTTGTGTAGTAACCCTAATATTATTTTAAACTGTCAGATAGAACCATATATACAGGGTGTCACAAAAAACCTGACTGGTTATACATATTTGTATTCAGCACATCAAAATAAATCGAAAATGTTCAGTAATGTTTTTATTTCGGCTTCGTTTAGCCGCTAACCACCATTTTGTTCTTAACACTAAATAATTTTTATTTCCTTAGCGAATCATTATAAGTTCTAATTTGGCATAAGCCTGAATCACACAAATGTTCATTTTCAGGAAAAAGAATTTTTTCTGTGTGAATTTTTAGAATAGTGGATATTAAAATATTTTAAACTCAAATTTCTTAAAAATGGTAAACTGTATCAAACTTTTACATGAGACAAAAAATTTAGAAAATTAAATCATCTAAACAATAATAATAAGTTTTAAAAAATCCTACAAAAAACAACTTAGTTATTGAAACTTTTCTGCAGAAAAACGTAAATTTTGCACTATAATCAATGCAAATTTAGCTTATTTTCAAAGAAAAATCGTAATAACTCCTTTATTTGTGGTTGGATCTTTACAAACTTGGTATAATCAATTAGATGAGCTTTGTATGAGATCCCAATATGTCTTTGACCTAGCTGCTACCTTAAATCTTAAGCAGCACAACACAATTCTGAATGAACGAGGAGTTATATTGGATCTAATTCTTGCCACCATCAATCCCACATTATTACAACCATCTATCGATCTCTTACTACGTGAAGATCGGCATCATCCTGCCCTTGATATTAGTTTTATGGTTCTTTCATCTGAAAAAACATACAATGCTCGGTGGCAGCGGGATCTGAATAAATGTGATGTGGAAAGGGTTTTTTCTTGGATTCAAAGGATTCCCTATCCAGCATTAAATGACGATATTGAGGAGGAGTTTGTGGACTTTTGTCAGCGCTTGGGAGAGGTTATAGCTGAAAATTCCCTCTTAAAGTATGTCGGAGGCAGTGTCTTTCCACGGTGGTTCTCAAAGGAACTGAAAGAGTTGGTAATCCAGAAGAAGATATCACATAGAAATTTTAAACGTACACAAAGGGATGAGGACTACTGCAGGTTCAGTGGATTGAGAAGAGCATGCAGTGAGCTCACTAAACAGTGCTATGATAGTTACATACACAGATTAAATGGAGCAATACCGGACAATATCAAAGCTTTCTGGACACACGTGAACAGTCAACGTAGAGGCTCAACCACACCATCTAGAATGCATCTAGATCAAGATGTCACGCAAGATCCTTCAAAGATGTGTGCTTTCTTTGCACGTTTCTTCGCTTCTGTGTTCCGTGTCCCAAGAAGTCATCCTAGTCCTCAGAATCTTCAGTTCAGTGCGAACCTTCCATCTTGCCTTGTTGATTGTGTTGAAATGGAAAAGAAGCTGGAGGCTCTTGACCCTAACAAGGGCCCGGGACCTGACTTAATACCTCCCAGGATTGTCAAGTATTGCTCTAGTGTCCTGTCACCACACCTTGCAGTGTTTTTCAACCTATTGATGACCAAAGGAATTTTTCCAAGAAATCTGAAGGCTGGCTATGTTACCCCCATTCCTAAATCAGGAGACTTGGAGGATGTCCGTAATTACAGGCCTGTTGTGATCCAGTCCTGCTTGGCGAAAGTCTTTGAGAGCATTGTTTTGGATGTCGTTTCTTTCGTCTTTAAAGGCTTACTTGCTGATGAGCAGCATGGGTTCTTCCCAGGGCGATCTACATCTACAAATCTGGCCGTTTTTCAAAGCAAAATATTGCAATCTTTCTCTAGGAACACTCAGGTGGATGCTATATACCTGGATTTTGCAAAAGCGTTTGACAGGATTAGCCACATTCACCTCATCTCAAAACTTGAAACATATGGGATAAACGGTAGCCTGCTACGTTGGTTTGCGAGTTATCTTGAGAATAGGCACCTTCGTGTGAGATTTGGAGGAGTGTTTTCGGAGCCATTTCCTGTTTTATCGGGCGTCCCTCAGGGTTCATTGTTGGGACCAGTTCTTTTCACTTTGTTTATTAATGACATTGGCTTTAAGATTTCAACGCATTTCCTACTCTTTGCTGACGATGCCAAAGTATATGCAGAAATAACTGGTCCAAGCGACTATCTTAGATTGCAAGAGAGCCTGGATCGACTGGTGGAGTGGTGTGCCCTAAACGATATGGATCTAAACCCTGAGAAATGCTCTACTATGACATTTACCCGGTCCCAATCGCTTTTTAACTTCAATTACTTCATCGGGGGTACTCTACTCAAGAGAACAGACAAGGTAAAGGACCTCGGAGTCATCATGGTTCCAAGTCTCGACCCAATGGAGCACCTGTTGCATATCTCGAAGAAGGCTAACGCATCTCTTGGGTTTGTTCTGAGAGCCTCTCGTGATGGTCTCTCCGTCACTGCATTGAGACATCTATTTATTAGTTTGGTGAGACCTCATCTCGAATATGCATCAATCATCTGGTCTCCT
Source organism: Neoaliturus tenellus (assembly GCA_030545055.2). NCBI lineage: Eukaryota > Metazoa > Arthropoda > Insecta > Hemiptera > Cicadellidae > Neoaliturus > Neoaliturus tenellus. Next base: position 195,981,184 of record CM061532.1, read on the forward strand.
TTCCAGAAAAACCATTGTGAATTATTAGAAAGGATCCAGACCAGGTTTATTAAAGCGATTGGAGTCCGAATGGGTTTCAACTATCTGGACGTGCCTGTACTGGAGTTGCGAAGGAGCCTTGGTCTGCTACCTTTGGAGTCAAGAAGAAGATACTTGGACATCATGTTTCTTTACAGACTACTAAATGGCGTCATTGACTGTTCTGAACTTCTGGCCTTGGTAGACTTCCGCATCCCTAGAAGCACTAGATCTCAGGAATTGTTCAGCAAGCCTCTCCTCTACACATCCTATCGCTACAATAGTTCCTTTCCTCGGATGCTGAGATATGGAAATGCTGTCTCTCTTCAACTTGATTTCTTTGGTGTGTCCCTCGCAGCATTCAAGAGGAAACTTTTGTCTCTGGACTGGATTGAACATAGTTTTTAGGTTATTATTATTGTAGAACGAATTTATATTTAATGCAATTTCCAAATTGTTCTTGTTTGCCTGTTTGCCTGAATTATTTATTGTACGTTAGTTCTTGTTGCACTGCTTTTCTGTTGTCTTGTTAATAATTGTTATTGTTGAATTATTATTGTTATTAAGTTATTGTGATGTTAAAATATTTTATTGTACTGTTAATAATTGTATTGTTTAATCATTGTCTGCAGAGAAATCAATTCAATGAAATATGTTGTGTCACATTAGGGGCATTCATTGTATCTTGAAGCATGAAGTTACTTTAATAAGAAATTATATTGTATTGTAAAAAGTTGTAATATTAATTTAAGTATGCACTTATTGTAAATGGCGCTGACCGTCGATAAATAAATAAATAAATAAATAAATAAATAAATAAATAAATTAGATAATTTTATTTGTCAACTTTTTTTATATCGTGTAGAATTTTGATACAACTTACCTTATTTAAGAAATCTGAATTAAAAAAATTTAAAATGAGCGCTATTAAAGAAATTCACTTAGGAAAAATTAGTTTTCTTTCAATGAACATGTGTGTGATAAAGGCACAGGCAAAGTTTGAACTTAATACAATAATTCGCCAAGAAATTTAACATTATTTAGTGTAAAAACATAATGGCTAAACGAAATCGAACTAAAAAAAAAATTACTATACATTTTCGATTTAATTTGATGTGTTGAATACATATATGCATAGAAGTTCAGCTTGTTTTTGAAATCCTGTTTATAAATATTATCAAATTTTTATTTGTATAAAAATAGTATAACATTTTACAGAATGTAATAATGTTATGAAATGACAAACAGTTACCAAGTTAAAGATTAAGATTTAATATATAAAGCAAAATACGCCTATATATAATTATTGATTTCAGTTTAAAAAAATTGGTGGAAAATTTCCATCCATAGTATAAGTATCTGTAAAATAGTGTAAGTTTTTTTCCCAATATATTCCATCAAGGCTGTAAGTGAACATTTCGAAGGTACCTCTGATACTGTAACTCTTACTCTCTCGGTTACAGTGATGTGGTTTTCATGACAAAAGACATTACGGGCCACTTTATCAGGTCGTAAGTCGTCCTGATGTGTGTTTTGAGAGGAAACACTTTGACACCTGTTTTATGTGCTTCCATAAAACATGAGTTATGTCTCATTATTATTGTTTATTGTAAAAGTGTTACTTATGTTCGACACAAATTTGTCATTAAAATACTACTTTCTCCTAATAATTTTTTTATACTTTTACTAAATTAAATAAAGTTTAAATAAATTTAAATAGTAATTCAATTATTAGTAGTAGTAATCCTACTGAAATTTAATAAAAAAAATCAAATAAAAATAATTAAACAAACCAATTTCTGGTCGATATGAATTGTGTTGTTACAATCCTACTAAAATACAATTCACTTATCACTGATTTAAATAATTCCTTTTAAATAACTATTAAAGTTGATATTAAATTTAGTTTAAAAGACTTTTATATAGATTCCTTAATGATATAGAATATTTTACCTTTCGAAAAAGCAATTTTTGAACAATAAGCTAAGAATTATTTATCCTACCACAATTTCAAAAATACATAGAATATTCTAAATCGATCGCCATTATAAGATTTTTTTTATATATCTACCGTTTTGTAAACAATTACAGTGTAAGTGTAAATATGTTGAGTAGGTTTGGAAGCCCACTAATCAAGAAGATATTTAATTTACTGAACTAAAACCTTGCTTTAGTGGAAGGCAAGCAAACTTTGTTGTTGGCTGAATCGTATCATAATTGATGGTTTATCGTAGTTGTGCAATGCTGTTTAATTAATGTGTCAGCCGTTTCCTATAGTTTCATGATATGTACGAGTATCTTAATCTATCCATATATATACAGTAAATCTATATATATAATACGTGATGCCCTTTTTATGTTAACACTACTCCTCCCTTATTTCTGGAATAATTTTAATGTTTGAGGTGTCAAACACCTTAAGCAGATTAGATTACAGAGTATGGTCCAATTTTCTATGAACAAAAGTAGGCAAATTTTACATCATTCATTTTGATTGAAGAACTGTTATTGTAACCAAATCAATACAAATTTAATCCTCGATTGATATATAAGTGAAGTATAATAACTATCATCACTTGCTTTGCATGGTAAAACTAAAACAAATATTCAGGATAATTCACATTCCTCAATAATATCAACGAGATAGAGTAAAAAATAAGTTTTTAATGTAAAAAGAGTTTAGATCACAGTTTTTTCTCGCAGTTTTAATCATCTTGGCTTCTTCATTACCAAAAGTAAAAACTTAGAAAAAATGAGTATTTTTACTTTGAATTTTAAGTTTGGAAGACTTTAATATGTAAGTTTTCTGACTCATGGTATCAATCAAAACCCTAACAAGTTGAGTGGATTTTTTAAAATTATTTTTTGACCCAAGCCATTTTAGTGAGATGAACTTTAGCAGTTCTGAATCAACAAAAGAAATATACCTCAACAACGCACCTCATATCAAACTCAGACCTTCGTTCTCTTGGGAGTGTGATGTAACCACCAAATTCAAACTTTAACACGCTTAATCTATAAATAAATGATATTTAAGAAAAAAACTCATTTTAATAACTGCCAACTAAATTGTTTTACGAAGCAAACTCATTTTAATTTTGGACAGAGATTAATCACTAAAGTAAAACGTAAAGGGGATTATGAAAATATAGTACTCTTAGGTTCGAAAGTTAATTTTTAAGAACAATAATTTAAATGTGTTTACTTTAAAAGCAATCAAAGAACTGAAGATCAGGTAATATCTATAATTAATGAATGCCTTTCAGTCTGAAAACTAATTATCCTACGATGTTGTGTTGTCAGTTTCGCTAATCACTTTTAAATGCTATCATACTTGATTTGAACAATTTCAGTTAGAGGTTTTCAAGTGTATTTTCTGAATGGAAAGCAACTAGGAAAATTCTTAAAAATAATATTTCTACCAAAACCAAATAAAATTTAGTAAGGTAGTATAGATCCTACAACGATTGACTTGTTTCTATATTTATTTGCTAATCTGTTTTGCTGACTTAAACAAATTAATGTCCAAACGAAAAAAAAGATGTAAAAGATATTGATCATAAAATTTTGATTAAGTATAAATTTCTAAGTACTTATTTCATTTTCCACTTATTTACTGTTAAGTATATAAGTATATGTCATAAATGAGCCTCTGGACCTTTAAGGTAGAAATGACAATTTTGTGTAGTAACCCTAATATTATTTTAAACTGTCAGATAGAACCATATATACAGGGTGTCACAAAAAACCTGACTGGTTATACATATTTGTATTCAGCACATCAAAATAAATCGAAAATGTTCAGTAATGTTTTTATTTCGGCTTCGTTTAGCCGCTAACCACCATTTTGTTTTTAACACTAAATAATTTTTATTTCCTTAGCGAATCATTATAAGTTCTAATTTGGCATAAGCCTGAATCACACAAATGTTCATTTTCAGGAAAAAGAATTTTTTCTGTGTGAATTTTTAGAATAGTGGATATTAAAATATTTTAAACTCAAATTTCTTAAAAATGGTAAACTGTATCAAACTTTTACATGAGACAAAAAATTTAGAAAATTAAATCATCTAAACAATAATAATAAGTTTTAAAAAATCCTACAAAAAACAACTTAGTTATTGAAACTTTTCTGCAGAAAAACGTAAATTTTGCACTATAATCAATGCAAATTTAGCTTATTTTCAAAGAAAAATCGTAATAACTCCTTTATTTGTGGTTGGATCTTTACAAACTTGGTATAATCAATTAGATAATTTTATTTGTCAACTTTTTTTATATCGTGTAGAATTTTGATACAACTTACCTTATTTGAGAAATCTGAATTTAAAAAATTTAAAATGAGCGCTATTAAAGAAATTCACTTAGGAAAAATTAGTTTTCTTTCAATGAACATGTGTGTGATAAAGGCACAGGCAAAGTTTGAACTTAATACAATAATTCGCCAAGAAATTTAACATTATTTAGTGTAAAAACATAATGGCTAAACGAAATCGAACTAAAAAAAAATTACTATACATTTTCGATTTAATTTGATGTGTTGAATACATATATGCATAGAAGTTCAGCTTGTTTTTGAAATCCTGTTTATAAATATTATCAAATTTTTATTTGTATAAAAATAGTATAACATTTTACAGAATGTAATAATATTATGAAATGACAAACAGTTACCTAGTTAAAGATTAAGATTTAATATATAAAGCAAAATACGCCTATATATAATTATTGATTTCAGTTTAAAAAAATTGGTGGAAAATTTCCATCCATAGTATAAGTATCTGTAAAATAGAGTAAGTTTTTTTCCCAATTTATTCCATCAAGGCTGTAAGTGAACATTTCGAAGGTACCTCTGATACTGTAACTCTTACTCTCTCGGTTACAGTGATGTGGTTTTCATGACAAAAGACATTACGGGCCACTTTATCAGGTCGTAAGTCGTCCTGATGTGTGTTTTGAGAGGAAACACTTTGACACATGTTTTATGTGCTTCCATAAAACATGAGTTATGTCTCATTATTATTGTTTATTGTAAAAGTGTTACTTATGTTCGACACAAATTTGTCATTAAAATACTACTTTCTCCTAATAATTTTTTTATACTTTTACTAAATTAAATAAAGTTTAAATAAATTTAAATAGTAATTCAATTATTAGTAGTAGTAATTCTACTGAAATTTAATAAAAAAAATCAAATAAAAATAATTAAACAAACCAATTTCTGGTCGATATGAATTGTGTTGTTACAATCCTACTAAAATACAATTCACTTATCACTGATTTAAATAATTCCTTTTAAATAACTATTAAAGTTGATATTAAATTTAGTTTAAAAGACTTTTATATAGATTCCTTAATGATATAGAATATTTTACCTTTCGAAAAAGCAATTTTTGAACAATAAGCTAAGAATTATTTATCCTACCACAATTTCAAAAATACATAGAATATTCTAAATCGATCGCCATTATAAGATTTTTTTTTATATATTTACCGTTTTGTAAACAATTACAGTGTAAGTGTTAATATGTTGAGTAGGTTTGGAAGCCTACTAATCAAGAAGATATTTAATTTACTGAACTAAAACCTTGCTTTAGTGGAAGGCAAGCAAACTTTGTTGTTGGCTGAATCGTATCATAATTGATGGTTTATCGTAGTTGTGCAATGCTGTTTAATTAATGTGTCAGCCGTTTCCTATAGTTTCATGATATGTACGAGTATCTTTATCTATCCATATATAAATACAGTAAATCTATATATATAATACGTGATGCCCTTTTTTTGTTAACACTACTCCTCCCTTATTTCTGGAATAATTTTAATGTTTGAGGTGTCAAAAGAATGGTCTCAGTTCGTAGTTTTTTGCAATTAGATTTTAGATTTTTTATATTTTAATTCTGAAGCTCACGGGCAATTTAAGCAATTTAAAAATACATTATTGGCCCTATTTAATAATTCTACAAACCTCAGTCCTATGCAATATATCATACAAAATTTCCTGTGAACGAAATAAAAATATTTAGTTTTTTCTCTCAGAATCAAACCATTTCCATTTAAACGTAACTGTAGAGGAAGTTATGATATACGGGCTCGTTACTGGCCAAATCAAATTAAATAAATCCACCTAACTCACTGTGCACACCATGCATTTTGTTTGTTGGCTTTGACGTTAGGTGGAAATCCTTTTTACATGATTATCATCGGTTTTCCAGCGTGTAAAATAAGAAAGACCAGAATCTGTATACTTTTACTCATTAAACTTTCTATTTTCCTACTTCAATACCTTCTAACCTATATGTTTAATCCAGTTTTTGAAAGTGTATGAATGCACTTATAACTTATTTAGGATTAGAAAGCAATAACTGCAGGCTTAATAATAAAATAACTATAAACTAACCAAAACAGTCATTGTCATTATTATTTACTAAGTCTACTTTATTGTGTAGATTAACGATCTTGTTGATAATTTATTGCTGTATTCTTTATTACGTACCGGACAACGAGTCGGAAAGAAAACTCCAGTTATATTCAGTTTCTGAGATAAACGGAGCCCGGTACTTCGATTGAGGATACGCAATGGATGATAGTAACAATTCCTACTATCAAGTAATATAACGAATGATTACAATTTATCATTTAGAATGAATATTTCTCTAATGCAATGTTTTAACGCATTCATAGTATATATGTTACAATTATGAAGCCACCTCTGACGCTGTACCACTTATACTCTCACAGTTACAGTGATGTGGTTTTCATGACAAAAGACATTACTGATCTGCTTTATCAGGTCGTAAGTTGTCGTGATGTGTGTTTTGAGAGCAAATCTTAACACGTATATACATTAACACTATTTTTTAATAGTTATAACATAACACTTCTACATATTTAGAAATATTTAACTTGTAATATTAACAGCTAAAAACTACTTAGATTCTTCGACTTTTTAAATTGAATTCAATTTAATGATATTTATAACTCGGTAAAACGTATACCTTTTTTTATGCTTTATTTGTATAACATCATAATATCAGTTTTATTTTTGATATTTTATTTTTAATACTGACTATCTAGCTGATAATGCTCGCATTTGAATCCAAAGGTTGACGGTTCGATCCTGAGAAAAGTTAGCAGCTTTTTAAAGGTTCAATTCCGTATCCAGTTGCCATTTGTCATTGGGCTATTAATTGATGATGCTTCCTAACAACTGGTCGATGTTACATATAGTAACAAGACTGGGGTTTGGACCGTTCACCACCAAAACGTTAAAATGCCACTGGCGTATATAGACACAAAATAAAAATATATAGTATTTCTGTTTCATGCTATAGGAAACTGAATTGCACTACAATGATTATCTCAATGCCATTAAATGTTTAAAGCTTGCCCTAGGTGGCCACCGATGGAGACTATTACTATTCAACTAGTTCACTTTGTCATGAACGAATACACTACTTAAATCTTTTTAGATGAAAAATATGCATATTAAATATATTTTAAATGTAGTTAACACCAACTCAAACCACTGATATTTAACGAACAAACAAAAAAATACTAAATAATTGCAATACATACAATTAGATAAATTAATTGTTGCATAACGTGTTACTCAACAACACACATAAATCATTATAAATGAATGTAATGTGATAATACACTTACGACATTAAAATATTAAAATTATGGGGAGTGTAATCATTATTTAACTCCATATTGCAGTAATTTTTTGTTTAAATAGGTTTTTATAATAGAAAATTAATCTAGTAATCATAGTTTATAAAATGATAATTTACTTAAGTCGATGATTTAAATCACTCAATTTGAATAGATTTTACAGTTGATTATAATTGTATTAAATGGTATTCTACATGTATTATTTAATGCTACATAATATGATAATCGAAAGCAGTGTTACTGTATTAAACTAACAATAATTTATTCTACCACCATTTCAATAATCCATGGGATACGTTGTAAATGAAATTTTTATATACATACAGTCTAAAAATAATTCAGAAATGTACTATTTTCTAAGTATTTAGCATAGGAGTGCAACAAGTTATTCGTTTATACATCGCAAAAATACAAGTTAACTTATAGATCAGTTAAACTAAATAAATATAAATTTTTATAATGTAATTAATTAGTACGCCAACATTAACTTTTATTTATCTTTGCCTTTGCTAATATTCAATCGCTGCCTTACCAAGTGCGCAACACGTGAACAATTCAAATATCTATTTAAACATCCAGCAATATATCCATGTTTTGTGGAGTAATAATTTTCCTGACTGTAATCACTGCAGTAGTTTAGCAAATAAATGCAGCACATAGTGTGTTAGTTTAATCTGAACTAGAGACAAATGACAAAGCAGTTATTGGATTTCCTACTACAACCACTGAATAAACTTCCGCTTCGAAGTCTGTGGATTAAATTGACAGTTTTAATTGATGTAGTTTAATCATGAATGGAACGGCCAGAGTTTATATCTAGAGATAAAGTAGGGCAAACCATTATTTTACCATTATTAACTACTAAATATAATATTTATAGAATTACATTTCTTATGATTTTAAGCTATAAATCATAGTTTAAGTTTAAGAAAGTTTTATAAATATAAAATTACATTAATGTGAATGATGGTCAGGTTCTCATGTTGGACGATAAATGCAAAAAAGGTTATTGTTACTTAATAATTAAATAGCTATTTATTTATGAAGAAATATATAAACTAAGCTACTTAGTTTAAGGACCCAAAGCTATTTAATAAAAAAAGTAAAAACTATAAAATAAAAAAAGTTTTTAAATCAACAGAAACTGAATTCCGTTGACAGCTAACATCAAAAGACAGCTTAAAAATTGCTGTAATTGTTTAGATAATTAAATTTGCCAACTTTTCATATTCTGCCAAAAATTGTTGTTTGTTATTATATATTTCTTTTAAAGTGCATGAAGAAATTATAGATTATACAAAAAATTTAATCTTCCCAAAAAATAATTTTATCTTATGGATTTTAAATTTCAATAGAAATTTTAATTTTTTATTATTTTTTATGCTATATAAAATTTAGAATAATTCAAATTTTTGGGTTGATATTAATAGTTATATATTAACTATATAAAATAATCACTGATAATAAGTAATAGTAACTTAAAATATAGACTTAGTATTCTAAGTGCCACTTTCGGATGATGAATGTTACCTTTATTATGCTTACATTAGGAATGTTTTTGTTCTGAAAACTGTTATAACTGATTATATTACAATATGTTACTAGGATAGTAGTGTAACTGGAAATTCAAGTTTGAAATCTTTAGCTTCTATATAGGAAATATCATAAACCTTCGAACTTTTAAAACAAGCGAGGTAGAACACTGATTTCAACACTTGAACTCGAAACGTAGAATCCAATAAAGGCTGTTCATTTGCAGTAGCTGAAGTATAAACATCAGAAATTCTTATGTTATTTCTTGTTCATTGAATTAAATCTTATACTCTAAAACAAGCTCCGTTTGTCTGGGCAAAGTTTTTTTTCGCTCCAAGGATTTTTGATTTTTTTATTGAATATGGGGGTTTTGGCCACCAGAAATCGATTGGAGCTGGTCCCATAGCTGGGAAAAATCTGTTTTCACGCTAGAGCCCTTCAAAGATCCCATGTTATCCTTATGGAGATTTTTTAATTGAATAAAAATCAGCTGATAACTGTAGATAAAATAAACCAATGTGTTACATCTTTAACCTGTGGTTTTAGGAAAATCATACCAATGTGCAGCAAACCGCCTTGGCGAGTGAGCGAAGCGAACGAGCTTTGTGTGAGAAACGAAAGTAATAATTTTACCGAGCTTAAGCTCGGTCCCCCTGGTACTGATACCTAAAATATGGGAAATATATTTTAACCAAAAATATATATTTTATAATTTCTAGTCAGTTTTAACTAATCAACATTCGGTATCCTCTATCAAAGCAATGTTTAATTTTACATATAGTAGTGAAACTGTACAGTAGTCACTCCACTTTTGTTTTAAAGTTACTTCTAAGGGGAATCTATCATTCTTTGTCTACAATGTTTGTAAATCAACATATAAAGTAAAAGTCATTGGCAGCAGGAAATGATCCGGTCGGATGGAAGGAGCAGCCTCAAGCTCTAGTGTTGGGGACGTCTTGGGACTTCTAAATCCCTCTATCTCAGAACTCCCGATATTGATAGAACTGGAAACTATACGACCCGTCACTGTCTCTTAAGAAAATATTTACGTGATCATGATTTATTTTATATACTGTTATTTTACCTCTATCACGGACTGACTATTCTCTCATATTTTAGTGACATAGATATGCTAAAATATGTTTACAGAATAAGAAGCAAGGTTTGGTAGCATCTTTTGGGCAACGAACTTCAAATTCCTTCTTTACTCACTTTGCAAGGCTATCGCATCACCAATGAGTAAAAAATTTCATCAATTTTAGGAATTCCTTTTGACAAAATATGACTTCTAACGAAATTAATAATATTAATTAGAGACTAGATACGTTTGGTAGAAGTTAAGTGAATACATGAGTGATATATACAGATATTGAATTTAGTCGTAGTTGTGCCCGTCCCTTCTATGATGATATCACGTATAATAGAACTATACAGATTTGACTTTTAGATTAAAAGTATAATTTAAGTATACAGCCAGTGGTTTTATGAATAAGAAAAGCAACAACTTTTAGATAGGCACGACTTCAGTGTAAACTCAGATGTTGTGTTACAAAGCGGGAAGGATTTTTGGGTTCTTAAGAGACTGATAGGGATTTTCCAAGGCCAGAAGTCTGGGGGAAATGCCATGGGGTCAAAAAGTAAAGCAAAAGAGTTCTAGCCGTTCAGAGTATCGTTGCACTCAGGTGCGCATAGCACTTTGGCTGAATCGGCGGTCGTGGTCGTTGCCAGAGTGTCCCCTAGATCTGTTCTATGTTGAGGGGCATAAGATCTTTATAAGCCTCTTAGAGTTATTTAGAAAAGAAACAATGACAATCAAAAGGATTTATGTTTGTTTTGCTCTAAGGTCTCAGGGTGTGGAATGTGTGGATGGCCCACGTTAACGGAGTATTTTTTCAGTGTCAGTTGCAGACGGCTACTTCAGGATGTACCTTCAGCGGGTACTGCAAAAGGGAGGAGATGGTGCCCATATATCCTTTTTCAAGGGCAGTTGTTTATTTAATGAATGAAGAGTGCTCATCTCATCTGTGGGAGCTGTGATGTTGTGAAGCGAAGAAGCATGGAGGGCAGTTGTCGTATAACAAAATACTTCTTGCAAAGCGAGTGATATCTAGACTTTTGGTTTAATATAGAGTGGCACTTACCCCGCTATAGACACGCAGCATGAAGTTATCCAAAAAGGTCCCTGCCTAGAAAAATGGTTTCTAAATGAACGTAAGTCAATCCATCTACGCCGATATCATTTATGAATTAAACACTTTCAATACAGAAATCAATTGGCAGAAATTTTAAATAAAAATAATCGCAAGCCTATTACAACGAACAAACTAAATCACACTGTCGACGTAGTGGATGTTGTGTTGTTCGTGCAATTATACCGGGAGAATTCATCACACACGCCGGCAGTATGTGGTATACGGCACACAAGGTGGAACTGTTTATACCGGCGACCCATCATCGTGCCCTGCTCACTGCGGGAGAATTCATCACACACGCCGGCAGTATGTGATATACAGCATACAAGGTGGAACTGTTTATGCCGGCGACCCATGATAGTGTCCTGCTCACTGGGGGAGAATTCATCACATAAGCCGGCAGTATGTGGTATACAGCACACAAGGTGGAGCTGTTTATACCGGCGACCCATTATCGTGCCCTGCTCGCTGCGGGAGAATTCATCACACACGCCGGCAGTATGTGGTATACAGCACACAAGGTGGAGCTGTTTATGCCGGCGACCCATCACCGCGCCTGCTCGCTGCGGGAGAATTCATCACACACGCCGGCAGTATGTGGTATACAGCACACAAGGTGGAGCTGTTTATACCGGCGACCCATCATCGCGCCCTGCTCGCTGCGGGAGAATTCATCACACACGCCGGCAGTATGTGGTATACGGCACACAAGGTGGAGCTGTTTATGCCGGCGACCCATCATCGCGCCCTGCTCGCTGCGGGAGAATTGAGTTTCCGCTCATGCATTATTCATTCCTGAGGTGAAGAGCGTGCAAATACTTAAGAATATTTTAAAGTGTCTTACGGACAGTTTTCTTATAAAAACATTTAATATCTCCTGCAATACTTTTTCTCGGCCTTTTTATTATTTTTTGTGAATGTTTCATTAAAATATATATATTATAGCAATAAATATATTGTTGCAATAATATGTCAAATTAGTAGTGTATTGCACATTCAAAAAGTATTATTATAATAGTATCTTGAATATCTTCATGAAAATTAATCCTATTAAAGTACCTAACTACTTTAGTTTTTACATCACGTCACTGTTATACTATAGTTAAATTTAAAAAATATATATCTTTCATCGTGTTCTGCAGCAGAGCTAAAAAGTGTATACTGATCAGCAATATTAAATAACATAAATAATGTAGTATTAAGCACGAGTTATTTTCAGCCAATAAAAAGAATAGTTATTTTATTGAACGTTTGTCATAAAAATAAAAAATTAAAAATAAAACACCTTTGTCATAAAACTCGAAATTTATTTAGACTTACAACTTGTAAGTCCTATCTCTATCTTAGTAGTTCTTTACCACTTTTCGGACTAAAAAGATACAAACAGCTTGAAAGTGTGTTAGAAAAATATTATTCTTACTCTAGTAAACAGTTAATTGAGATTTAAAATAAATCAAAATCTTCAAATAATATGATATTACCAGTTGAAAGTATTAAATCATAAATAACTCCCAGAAATCGTTTTGCACATTAGTTCTTAAACATAGTGACGAATGCCATCAGTGTAGGCTACTACCTTGAAAGTTACTGATTAAATTTGACATACTCAATAATCATTAAAATGGCATACAAATGTTAAACACCACAGAATTTAGTCCATAAAGTTTATACATTACACTTTAATCACTGTAAATAGATTATATTAGCTGAGTTCACAGAGTCTTGGACACCCGTTTATTTGATGACACCATAGTGAAATACTTATTTGATTTCTATTCTTTTCAATTGTTTTTTATGTTTTTTAGAGTAAACTTTGTCACACAACACTGAATTTGACCGCGACATTAGCATAGGAAATGGCTCACGAACCTCTTGTTCACACTGCTTCTATTTGCATGTACTTTAGTGAGATTTGAGATTTAATGGAATCATAAATGTCGTTTGCAAACACCATTCAACATCTTGTGAGTTATCACCCACCCGCTCGTTTTTGTTTGATTTTTTATTTTATTTTCAAGAACTGTTCCCCGTCAAAACGTTAAGAAATGCCAATGGCGTAGATAGACAAAAAAAGAACTGTAAACTTGGACTGTTGTACTATCTTGGTGAATTGCTGTTACACACAAGTCCAACACAGCGTGCGAACTCTTTCGGGTTTTCGTCATGCAATTTGTTATTTGATCAAAAGCAAATCAATTGGATAACATGTCTACAACAAAAGTTGCGTATATGTTTTGTAAATTATATTAGGATTGAATAAACACAGAATAGACTCGAATGAAATAAACCTTTTCCTTAAAATCATTAGCAATTTTGGACATTTATAAGACATACAAAATTAATATGGCACTTTATAATAATTGATCCATATTATAATTTATAATTCTTAATGGAGAATTTTATTCCTATGTAAGAAATCGTTAAAACAAAGTTTTATTAATTATATTACATGTTTCAAATATTTATTTTGAAAAGACCAATTGGTACTTAAGCAAAGTAATATGTTCTGATCATATTTAACTGTTAACAGTTAGAGTGTTAAACATTCAATAATCAAAGAATCACCCACACATCTTCGTCCCTCATCGAAAACGTGTCCTCTCAGTTGAGCAGAATATTTTTGAAGGTGTACGTTCGAACCATTCAGTAGTTTATGAACTATAAAAAGGTTGTTAAGGTGATATTCAAAGGTCATCTACCTCCCATAACCATTTATATTACATTTTTTAATAGTAAAATACTGTATAAAAGGGACCTACATTAGGACTATGAATTTACCATTAAACCATTATAAACCATTATACAATAGTTTTATTGTATAATGGTCGTGAGATATAATACTAACAAATAGGGTAAATTGCTTTGATGTTAACGGAAAAGATGTTAAAAATACGAAAACAAATAATTAATAGGTGCTGATGTTATGCAGTAAATACAATTCTAAATAAGTTCGTTCTTTGAATTTTAGTTAACATAAAAATGTGTATACGATAACGATAAATAAATTAATAAAACAGAAGACTTCATATCCTCTAGAAAACCTCTAAATTGAAGAAAATTAAGATCTGATCTTTAACCACACAAACAGAACATCAATAAAAAAACATGGTGGATCAATATATATTTTGTAAAAGTCTACTCCTTAACGCTTTATATTGAAATACGAACTTTAGCTTGAAGCTTGAACGCTCTTCAATGAAAACCTAAGACTATTAATTGAACGATTGATGTTGATACTCTCGTTCGTAGAACTTAAGATTACAAAATCAAATATTTCCCTGATTTTTCTAAATTGTATTGAAATTCCCTTCTCTGATTTAATTTTTTAACAAATAAAACTTTTAAATTAATCATGATACATTAATAATACGAGCATTGGCCTAACCTGGGACGTAAGTTACTTTAGTCTAAATTTTACTCATCAGAAGCCAAAGCCGTACCCAATAAAGCGGAAAATATTTTCTTTTAAACTGGAGATATTACCCAATAGAAAGGGAAAAGTTACTCTGTAGGAGCAATATAACCCGCTGGTATGCGGGTTTGGATCTTAGACCCTTATGCTCGAGGAAAGATGAGTACTTAAAATTATTGAATATAATGAATATAATGTAATCGTCTCATCTCATTACCCTATAAAAATGTAACATTAATCCAACTGGTAAATAACTATGAAACGAAAAACGTGAGGCATATTGCAAATAATATCAATTTAACATTTCAATGTCTTAATAACAGTTAAGCTATATTTATATAATATTAACTACTTTTTTCTAAATTTTACATAGATTTCATATACTAAAAAAGTCTCATTTGTTTGTTTCAATAATGTGACAGCCATATTTTGTAATTTAATGACTTGGCACAGAGCGTACGAAACTACTTAACTTAACTACTTAACTATTAACTTTCATAGGCCCCAGTACCTCTAAGACATACTCTAAGACATAGCACATCCTAAGAAAATGCATATACATTTCATATAAAAAAATATATTAGTTCAGACATTCATTCATAATGATAGTTTTTTAAAACTTATTTCTCTCAATTGATTAACACTATAAATCACTCACCGGTCAAAACTCGAACAAAATTTCTGTTGCTTTGGACCCAACTGTTTTATAGCTGAAACATCTAAATACTGATAAGAAAGCATGTTTCTTTTCCTCCTTTTTTCTCAGCTTGAGTATATCATAGGAGAAATCCGCCAAGCCGTTAGAGTGCTATTGTCCTATAGATAAACGGAATCCCATTTTATTTCGCATCGGTCACCAGGGCTACGACCCACAGACTTTCAAAGTTTCAATGTTATAAAAGAATAGTATATTTCACCACTAGTCCGAAAGTGACCCATTTATGGGCGAGATAGTGTTTTACGCGTGAGGCGAAGCCGAGGGTGGAAAACACTATCGAGCCTGGAAATGGGCTTTCCGGACGAGTTGTGAACGATACTTTTCATCACGACGCAATCATTAATAAATGTGGAAGTTTTAAAGGAGGATTATTTTCGTAAATTCTTCGCCATTGGACAAAGTAAACAAAGCTGGAATTCAAAATTTAGTTTGTTTTAAACCCAGCTGATTGTTGCTGTACGGAAAAGTTAGTTTACCTTGGACGGAAAGTAATGTTTACAAATATTACTTTCCGTACAGGTCAGTAAAATCAGCGGACGGTGACAGTTTGGGAAATGACTACTTTCCAAGGTCTCAGCTGTACGGCAAGTTGTCACTTTCGTATACGGAGTGATGAAAATTTTATTGATAGAAGAATTAAACACCTGTTGTAATATGCTGACAAATAGGAAAAACAGATGTTTCAGTGGTAAAACATTTTCAAACTTAATTGCGTCAAATCTACTTGAAGTTGTGGTAGAATTTCTACAGTAGCGATCTCTAGTAAGATAGTAATGTTTTGCATCCATTTGTTATTACATCAGCTGTCTAATGATTCAGTCGATTACCCTCCTTCCAAAGGATTAAAATTTAATCTTCGAAAGCCCGTAGGACGTAGCCCTGGGAGCCGATCTGAATTATTATGGCATTTTGCTCATCCATAAAGGGCTCTACGTTTTTGTGTGCGGATTCTCCTACGATTCACACGTGGTGCTTAGTGGTTTAGCCCTCAGAGGAAAATTTTTCTTGTGCTACTTCACTTCATGTAATATCTTACACAACATAAAGACTTTTGAATCTCATAAACAATTTCGTAAAACCTGTATTTTTCCATTCCTGCGTTAAGATATTGCCAAGAGACATATTAACTTTCAAAAAAATTATTACACACAAAGTTAAACAAGGCACTTGAAATGTTGCCACAACCATAATAAAATTAGTATTCTGCAAACTTAATTGTGGCAGGAAGGTAAGAATTAAATTTAACTTATGTGGAAACGTATAAAAACATGATAACAATTTTGAACATTTTTGGTAGATGGCGATAATGTATTTATTTTATCACCCTCATTTAAATTATTTACATCGGTATACAATTCAATAATCTAACTAAGCAAAAGGCCATTGCGAATCATCATATAACCATTTAGTTATGATTGAAAACTAAACTACTAATAACTTATAATACAAGGAGAGAAAACAATAAAACTTAACGATACTACATACATAATATATAAAAATCGGCTTAATTTTATATTTTACATATACAATAATTACATCTACAAGAAATGTAAATTTTTATTGATTTAAAAACACTTATTAAGTTTGTTAGTTACATTGTTTTCAATAATTAACATACACTTATCAAAAGTAGCTTAAACTAGTGGTAATATAATTTTATTAATTCAATTATTTGCAAATACACAATATTATACAAACGAGAATAAACATAAGAATTTCTCGAGCCAATGCAAGATTTTTTTTTTTTTTTTTTTTTTTTTTTTGAGGGAGAGGCGGAAAAATGCATTACGCACACAGGTGGCCAGCCTGTAGTGTGGGGCTCCCCTAAAAACGAGTTTACCCACTAAAAAACCTCCTCTACTCTTTAGGAATCTAACCTGGAATTGTTTGTCACATTACGTCAGGCTAGGCCTAAATTTGGCTTACGCCCGTGGGGCTCGCTCCTTATCCAGCCGCTCGATCAAGGGATCTGGGCCACTTCACGGTCCAGATCGGTTTTCTTTTCCAGGAGGATGCCCCGGACGAACTGTGACAAACAATCCCAGTTGCCCTCATCCTCCAAAATCTTTTGGCAGACCGAGTCCACCGAAAATGCACCAAAGATTTGTGTGGCCTCCAGGCGGGGCCCTTCCCAACGGGGACAGCGGAAGAATGTGTGTTCCGCATCGTCGGGAACACCCGGGCAATAAATGCAGTCCGGTGAACCGGTCTTTCCCATACGGTTCAGGTACGACCGAAAATAGCCGTGACCTGTCAAAAATTGGGTCAGGTAGTAGTCCACCTCCCCATGCCGCCGTTCCACCCATGGTTGGACCTGCTTGATAAGTCGCGCAGTCCATCGTCCTCGGGTGTCGTGCTCCCAGCTGTGTTGCCACTGCTGGTAGGTTCGGGAGCGCTCTTCTGTTCTTGCCGTGTCCTTGCCGATCTCGCCTTGTCTCTGATAAATCGCTTTCCTCTCCCCTGCCAAGAGCTTGACAGGGATGACTCCGGCGACCACCAGGACAGCAGGCTCGGACACTGTCCGGTAGGCGGAACACACCCGGAGCGCAGCTTGACGCTGAACCCGGGCGAGTCGCAACCTGTAGCACTCCTTATCTAGAGCGCCTGCCCACACCTCTGCCCCGTAAAGAAGCACGGACTGGACCGCGGACATCAACAGACGTCTTCTGCTGGATCGGGGACCCCCGACATTGGCCATCAGCCTACTAAGGTAAGTCACTACCTTAGCGGCCTTGTCCGCCGTACGGAAGATCTGATCCCTCCAGCTTAACTTGGTGTCCACCATAACCCCGAGGTATTTGGCGGCACGAGTTGATGTGACCACCTCCCTTCCCACTCGAAACGGGACGACGGTGTCGATCCTCTTCTTCGTAAGAATCACGATCTCCGTCTTACTGAGAGCAAGTGAGAGACCGTGATCGGACATCCAGTTGTTGACCACCCGCATAACTCGGTTCAACTTCAGTTGGGCCAGCTCAACGTTGCGTGCAGCAATGAGAGCTGCGACGTCATCGGCGTACCCAACCAAAGTGGTTTCCTCAGGCATCTCGGACCTCAGGAGGCTGTCATAGGCAACGTTCCATAGATCCGGGCCGAGTATTGAACCTTGTGCGGCACCAGAAGTGACTTCCATCGTCCGCGTTCCGTCCCTCGTGTCATAAATCAGGCTTCGAGAGCGTAGATAATCCTCGACGAGCCGCAACAGATATGCAGGAATACGAAAGGTGTTGCGAAGCGCATCCAACATATCGACCCACCTCGCCGAGTTGAAGGCATTCTTGACATCAAGCGTAACAAGAAGCACTACTCGGCGGGAGAAATGGTTGTGGCTCTCGGCTCTCTCCACAGCTCTCTGAACTTCGGTGACAGCGTCGATCGTTGACCGTCCCTTTCTGAAGCCGTACTGACGGGGGCATAAGTCCCCGGCAGCTTCCACGGCAGAAGTCAGGCGGGAACGGATCAGCTTCTCGAACAGCTTCCCAGCCGTGTCCAACATGCAGAGAGGCCTGTGGGACGACGGCAGCTCGGGATCACCTTTGCCCTTGCTGATCAGTACAAGCCTGGCTGTTTTCCAGGGAGCCGGAAACACCCCTTCTACCAAACAGGCATTGTACATTCTCAACAACAAGTCAGCGTTGATTAAAAAAAAAATACTTTCTTTAAAGCCTCACTGGGAATCCCATCCGGGCCAGGAGCCTTGTTGCTCTTCAGGGAGAGAACGGAGGTTTCCAGCTCCTCGAAAGTGAAAAGTGGAACGTCCTCTACCCGTCCGAAGTCAACCGGCGGTCGCTGTGGATGTTCAGGAAACAACGCAGCGACGATCCTCCCCATGGTGGCGCCCTCCATGATGGAAGGTGGAGAGCGGGCGCCGAGTTTCTGTGTTACAAGTTTGTAACCCAGGCCCCACGGGTCGGAATCAACGTCGTCACGAAGTCTCCTCCAGCTATTCGCCTTGCTCCTGTTGATCGCCTGGCGGAGAGATTTTCTCGCAGCTTTATAGGCCTCCGACTTACGAACTCTGTCTGCGGGAATTCTCGCTCTAGTGGCGGCTCGTCTAGTTCTTAAACATGTTCTTCTGAGTTCCGCAATCTCTTCAGTCCACCAGTAAACGGGTTGTTTGTCGCGTCGGGGTTTCCTTCGCGGCATAGACTGGTCGCAGGCCGAGACGATAAGTTCCATCGTGGATGTTACTAGTGCCTCGGCTCCAGCCTCACCAGGATTCCCCTGCGCTCCCCGAGAGATGACTTCGGTGAACTTGACCACGTCCAGTTTGTTGGTGTTCCACCGGCGTGGCCCTTCCCGAGATGCGGAAACTCGACGATTTGCCTGATCATGCAGGTCAAACACGATGTATTGGTGGTCGCTACCCGTGTAGTCCTCGACAACCCTCCAGCCAGAGATCCTCGGAAGGAGCGTCTCAGACGCAAAGGTGACGTCAGGGATCGTGCCTCTCTGCCCGGGGCGCCGAAAAGTAGGTGTGTCGCCCTGGTTGAGGACGACAAGACCGGCCCTGGCGATGAAATCCAGGATGTATTTCCCCCGGGAGCTGGTAGAGGGCATTCCCCACTCGACGGCCCTGGCGTTGAAATCGCCACCAACGACGACATGCCCGGTGGTGCCGAGAACGCACTCCTCTAGGCTATCTATCTTGTCGCGAAAGTCCTGGACGGCCTCGTTGGGTGTGAGGTAGCAACTGAAGATAGTCACGTCCCTACACCGAACCCAGACGAATCCTCGGCCGCGCCCGTGACTCCGCACCAAGACATCCTGTGTATTACGCGCCCAAAATGCAGCAGTACCGAGGCTGTCGGAGATCCAAATGTTTGGGTCTCTGTCCCGATACTGTTCGCTGATAAGGAGCGCGTCAGCACCAAGTTCTCGGGCGAGCTGATCTAGAAGGTTATCAGCTCCCCAGGATCTATGAAGATTGGCCTGGAGGATGCGAATTACCGGCCGCTGCCTTTTGCCTGTTCAAGTGCGGCTCTGAAGGCACCGCACTGACCAGACCCGGGTAAGTGACCGAGGGCACTGGAGCCTGAATCCTTGCAGAGGAAGCAGGATGGGCTCGAGGAACATTCCTTGTGTTTGTGGCCCTGGCCTCCACACTGGAAGCAGTTGGCACTCCTGTCGGGCCCGTTACAGTTTCGGGAGGAGTGGCCGAAACCGAGACAGCGGAAGCATCTCGAAACTACCACCCTCCGTTTGAGCCTGCAACTGACCCAACCGACTCTGAGGTGCTGAAGGCTAAGCAGCTTATTGGCGTGCTTTTCGCCCATCTCAGCAACAGCCATCCTGAGTTGACTTCGGTTAGGCTTTGTCAGCCATACCCTCACTCCATCAGCCGGTATCTCCGGGAGTGCCACCTGGATCGCACGGGTCACCTCATCTTCGGTGGAGAGGGCATCAAGGTCCCGAATCTCGACCGAACATTTCGGTTCTAGGGCCTTGATGGAGCCTTTGTCCCCAAGTGCAGTCTTGAGGGAAGCGGCAAAACCGATCTTGTCACTCGACTTCCCCAGTTCGAGGAGGACATCCCCGTTCTGGGTTCGCCGAATAGACTTGATAACGGTGTCGGTCTCTTCCGGTTTGGCCTGCGATCTAATCTGACCCAGAACATCAGCAAAAGATCGCCCCCCTAAGGGCTTGATCAAGATTGCCTCCGTCCTGGGCTTCTTAGGCCTGGGTTGTTTAGGCTTTCTGACAGACTTGCCAGAGGCCTCCCCCACCGGGTTTGAGACTTGCGTCCGCTCCACCCTCGACGCACTTTTCGAAGCTGCCTCCACTTGCTTCTGCCTCCTCCTTTCTTTCTTAGACAGGCGCGTCTTCCAGCCCCCCAAAGGTGTTGAGGCAGAGTTTGCTGCCAAGGCAGGATTAGCCGCCGGAGCAGGAACCTCTGCAGGAGTAGCCGCTGGAATCGCGACAGCGCCCGGGGCGGATTGAGTAGCCTGGACAGGAGATGTCTGCGATGCCGCAGTGACAAAAACCGGTCTCGGCACTGAGTCCACCTCAACAAGCTCAGGGCTTTCCGGCGAAGAACCGCTCTGCCTCTTCTTTCGCTTTCTGGCTTGAGTCTGGGACTCAGCCAGATGAGCTTGAGGCGAAGCAGACATAACTCGGTTCATAACGTCGCGCTCCTGCTTCACTGCCTTCAGCCTGATCTTCCGGCATTCCTCGATTTCGCCAAGGAAATCCTCGAGTTTTGGAATTCCGTCCTTAATCGCCTTGTTGACGTTCTTCTGAATAAGGAGAGCCTTGGCCATCTCCTTCAAAAGATCGTTCATTTTCTTCAGACATGAGTCTTCCTCCTCGTTGGCATCGTCCTGCTGCTGCCGAAGCATTTGCATCTCGAATGCCGGACGAAGAGGACTCTTCCTGGGAGGAATTCCTTGCATCTCGGCTAGAGGTGTTACCGGCTCAGTCACCCCCATACCCAGCTTAACCTCATCCTTCTCCTTTCCGGTTACGGCCGACGATCCGGCGACACCAGCAGCCTTGAACGGGATCGGCGGAGGGGAGGCTTTAATTCCCCCCGTCGGCGTCCCAGTCTTCGAGGTCGGAGACCTCTGCAGTTTTGAGCTGCGCTTAAAGGCGGCCTGCTCATTCTCCTTTAATTTCGTGTTTTGGTTTTGAAAATCCATACTTTTGTTTCACCAGCGCATCGTGCGGCAAGAGGCGGCCCTTCATTGGCCGGGAGCGGGTACACCCTCGGAGGTCTACCCCCCGTAGGAGATAAGACACCCCTACCCCAGGACTCTGGGGCCCGAAACCTCCGTTTGCCCAGCACCGATACACAAAATGTGCCGGACGTGCTGGGGGTCGCACCGTGGCAATGCAGAGTCCGATCTCTGCATCCATGCCGCACTTCCTGACTAAGGTCCGAAGCGGCTGGCTTCTGACGACACACTGGAGGAGACCATCGGCAGTGCGAGGCACACATCAGTCCCTGCAACACAACAGGGACACTCCCAGGACCCCCCAGCGTGCGCCGGTCGAAAGAAGGTGGAAAGACACCCTTGATTCGGGGTCGAAAACAAGAAGGTGAGCAAGGTTAGCTCAGGAAAGAATAAAGACGGTGAGCTAAGACCTGAAAGATGAGAAGAAAGGCCCTAGCTCGGGAAGAACTGTGAGGAGAGTCTCACAGCTTGGCTCAGGTACCCCGGGGTCGCCAAGAAACACCCGTACAGTGGAAAGCCCACTGCCCCTGAAGGAGAGCCAATGCAAGATGGAAATACGTATGTCACGTTATTACTTTACTTTGTTCAGTCGATATCAGAAGTTGTGAGAGGAAGGATTCAGCCGTCCCGAGACATCCAACCCCGGGGCTCCACTCGCCCGTCTAGATCATTTCCTGCTGCCGCTGCTGCTGCCGCTGACTTTCATATTTTGATATACGGTACAGTATCACTTAGAAACATTGTTCCACTTTGAAATTTTTTTAATGTCAAGAGTTTTTGAGGTTCAGCATAGTTCCTAGTTCCTAATGTTTGAGTATCCTAGTAAATGTCAAATCAGTGACGTTTAAAAGGGGTGGGAGGGGTCAAAATGAATACTTTAATCACTACGTTTTCTATAAGGTAAAAGTACAAGAGAAATTATTTAAAATTGTAATACTTTGTGTTTAGTATTTTATAATGCTGTTTATTTAAATTTTTAGAATTTAAATTCTTATTTCTATATTAAATGTACAACTCTTAAACTGTTTGGGCTTGTCGTATTACACTTAATATGTTCAATATTTTTTTCTGTATCACCAACTATAATATTCCTTTATTTATCAGATTTAAAATGTACATTTGAATGGATGGACACATACTTATCATGACACCATAACAAATCTATAAAAAATATTTCCAGCGGTAAAAAATGAGTTATAATGAGGTTAAAAGTAATATTTGTTTTGGTCAATATGTTTTTTAACAATCGAAGCAAATCTATAGTTTTAATTTTGTAGATAAACATATGGTTAAATTTTTTATATTTAAAATACACCTAGTATTTAGAATAAGATTTTGTGAATAATCTCACAAATGTGATGATTTAATTGCCAATCTCTATCTCTACCCGGGCATGTCACCATTATTAGTGTGTTTATAACGTCTATAATTTGTTATGTTGGGTTACAGTACATCAAAACTACAAAGATCGCATTTATTTAACTTTTATAGCCAACTACAAAATACGGAATAATTGCATACAACTAATTTCAATGTTTGTTTAGAAAAATTGAAATTAATTTAAAATTAATAAAATAAATATTTTTAAAAGATAGTACTTACAAAAAATTGGTGTCCTACGAACAGAGTTAATAATCTTATCTATTGTGTTGTATCGTGAATTTGTCTATTTGATGATTTGTACTAATTGATAATTTGTACTAATTGGTAAAAACGAAACTTAGTTTTAAACATATAAAATATAAATTATTCACAAAAACGTTAAGTAAATTCAATAAAGAGTGTTAACTAGTAAAATAATAATACAAAAAACCATACTTTTATTTTCTAAATGTATTGACTGTATTTACATATGAAATAATAATATAAAAATCAAATAAGTCCATAGCACTATAACAATTTTCAAACCCAAATCAATTTTTTTAAATGTTGTTTATGTAGAATGTTATGCTCTGTTATGCTCTCACTGTTCAAGAAAAAAAAGCTGTGTAATAGAACAACCATTCATAACAATATATACAATAAATTTTATACAAACTACAAGATTCATCCGTTTGTTTAAACTAAACGATAAACCTAATACAAAAAATACGCTGTTAGGCCACCTAGATATAAAATTCATTGTTAAAAATTTCGTATAGTGTATAGTTGATAACGTTGAAGTTTATTTACATTGCATGAAGTGACTGCAATAGGCGTAGCATAATAATTATAATTATTATTGGTGTTTAAGTTATGTGTCTACTTGTTATTTTTAGTTATTTATTATTAAAGGTATAAATTTATTTATAATTTCAAGCAAATCATAAAGGTGAGGAAATACCACTTTCGGAAAACCATACCAGGGATATCTGCATACAAATTTAAACCTAGGAAAATATAACGTGGTAGAGAGTTAAAAGCATTTGTAAATATATAATTTGGGAAATATATAAATGCATCATTTGGTAAAACTAACAATACTATATTTTTGTTATACTTTGTTATACCATACTTCTGTATAATTTAATTTTAGTTTATAAGAACTCAAGCAATCTTATATTTTAGATTGCTACGTTTTGGATTTACATAGATATAGAAATATTTCATACTTACTTATACTTATACTTATACTTCTTCAGTCGTCCCGTAGACCACATGTGCGGCATGAGACCAGTCTTCTTATCTATTTTTTATTCTTATTCTTATTTCATGACCTAGAGAATCAGTTATTTTAAGAAAAGAAAAATGAGTTACAAAAATTTGAGTTATTTAGGAAAAAACTTATAGAATAAAATATACAACTTCTGTTCATATACAATAAAGGACATTTTTATAATAATATACAATTATCTGAAATAATGACGAAAGTAGTGTTATTAGGAGAATTCAGTGTAAATAGTTAACAATAAAATATTACAATGCCAGAAAAAAATAAAACCACCCATTAAGTTGAGTTAATAAGTATAAAAATAATGTGTTAATAATTATGGAGAAAAAATCATTTTCAAATTTTAATATAAGTATATGCATTTAATTAAATTAAAAGTTGTTTGTAACTCTGTTCAAACATGTTATTTGTTATATTTGTTTCGCATATTCCGTTTGATTTGAACGAAATTAATTAAATGCAATAGCAAACACTTTAATAAACAAGTTGGTATTAAAAATAGTTTAACTCTGCTATTTTGCAGTTTTTTAACACATATAAAGAGTGAATAAGCAATGCAAGCAATAGTAGAGATTGTGTATGCACTTGTATGTACTTGTATGACTTGTATGCACTACACGATATGCATCTCTGAAATGGGTCATTGAAATGATCAATGTGCTCAGCCAACTTTTGGACTGCCCACAATAAATTACTGAGATCTGGATTGAATAAGTTTGGAGTAGTTGTTTACTCCACAAAGCAAATTATATTTGGTTCAGTTAACTTTTTAATATTTTAGTGGTTATGATTTAAAAGTTGGCTTTTATCCTGTTCACAAAACTGTCAAACAGTAATATCCAAACTAATGTTCTTTTATATTTTAAAGACAAGAATATTACAATAAAATAAAGACCAATATTACTCGTTCATCTTAAACTTAAAATTTCTGAGTTGAACTAAATTATAAATTTGTTTTGATGTGGTTAAATCTGTATCCATAAAGTACGTTTATAGTTTAAATTTTATGCATTTTGAAGTAATTATCAAGAAAGTATCAATATTTTTCAATATACTGTATAAGTAAGATTTAATGTGTTAATCTATAAATAAGGAAAGTATCATTGATAAAAGAGAATTCACCTGAACGTCTCCAACGTTGTTTTACAATAGTAAATCATAGCCAAGTGTCCGCGAGGAAGGCTTAAAGAAGTTAACGCTATGATAAACTATGGCTTTATTTAAGTCACGTTTAAGGAGGATATTTAAGTACTATTGAAAGATTATCTATGTCAGTTGAAATTATTAATTTTTATTCTCCTATAAAACCTACTTAAATAAGTTGTCTCCTTTATGTTAGTATATTACATCAATATTAAATTCTTAAACCAATGAGGGTATGAAGCCTATGGATCTGAGATGATAGTAGTATGTTCGAGATGAGACTTTAATATTCTAAGCAGAATCTTTAAAAGACAACACCACTACGATATACGTCATAATTTTACAGTACATATAAACCTACAAATTTACTTAAGAATAGACTGGAACCCAAATAATGGAATAAAGGCAATTGAAGTGTTTTTTTGGAAAAATGTAAAACGTATTACATATTTAGAAACGCATTTTCGAATAGTTATATTTTGAAAGATCTGCATTTTTATTCTTGCAATGATTTTAGTTGCAATACTTTCTATGCAAATAAAAATGTTAATCTTATGAACTTTTTCAAATAAAAGAAAAAAAATGAGATTAAAAACAATTATGGTAAGAGAACTAAAAAATCAAATCAGTTGGTGTAAATATATCAGGCGTGGAGGAAGCTTTTCGCTGTCTATCAGTGAGTCATAGCCTCGAGGGTCTCATAACTGTCACACTGATAACATGTCTGCGGTGGGATATTCGTATCAAATAGAGTGATGGAAATCTTTTTCATAAAAAAAATTAAATAAGTCGCATTGTTTTTTATATGTTATTAAAAAACAAATGTGCGAGATATCCAGTAGCTTTAGAACTGCAACTAATCTACATTTCTGCCAACTAACGAACAGGGAAGAGGTAAGTTTTGTCTACAACATCTGTTGAATATCTTGGCAAGTACAGTTAGTTAGGATCAAATATTTTAAAACACAATTACCAACAATACCAATATTTATGTGCAATATAGATAATGCTATTTAGTGAAAATGTTCATCCGGAGTGTCTACAACTTTAGTGAGAAAGTTTCTAGGGAATGTGAAAGAAAGTGGGTCTATAAAGTCATTGTGAGCCAATGTTTGAGCCTTCCTGTTTTGACCCATCATGTCGTTCACTGCAACCACCAGACCCTGATGATGTTTTGATGATGCAGACAAAAGTGACAATGTATTTGCGTAGCTCAATAAACAGTAAGAGATGTTTAAAAACTATATGATGAACCTCTCCTCTTGTTGTAATTAGTTTTAAGTTATTTTTTTACTGAACAACGGCTCGTCCCCACACACAGGATGTCCTATGTGGGGACTAATTTCCATGTATTTATATGATATATTATTGTAATAATTGATTGGAAATAAAAAAATTTGAATTTGAATTTGAACCACACTGTTCGTTCATAAATAGAAATATTATGTGCTAATAATCTTTTTAACGAAATATTAAAAACACGTTCTTTAAGAAATATTTCTTGAACGATTTTGAAATTAATTTAGTATTATTGTATCAAACACTGAGGGCTATAAAAACCAATGACTTAAAAACCATACATTACACCTTATGGAATATGGATGTATGGAAAATTTCATGGAACAGGTTATATATCCATTTTCATGGCAATTTTTTGTCCACATCAAGTCCAAATTTGAGATTTTGTTGTAATCATAAATATTTACGAGTTTTTAAATGAATTACCTACCTTATTTTTATTGAAGTTAAGTTACTCTATTGCATAAAGTTAAGTTACATGGAAATTTAGATTACATATCTACGACAGCCTTGAAAAGATTATCTATCTTAAATTTGTTGTCTTTACACAACAATTAATACAAATATTTAGTTATGTACAATGCAACCTTTCTCACTTGATCAAATACTATACAAAGTAAGTTTGGAACGGTCGCAGGTTCTCAGTCTATCATTGATTCACTGTCCCAGGGGTTTTAAGGAGCCGACTTGAGGAAACTATGGGAGATTGGATCACTTTTATAAAAAACCTAGCTCTCATGCAATTTTAGCGCCACCTTGCATTTCAAAATCTCTAGCTAATGTTTGGAAATTCCATTCCGCTTGCTATTTATTTGCTATCCAAATGAAAAAATATATGAAATATCCTACATCCATTTAAGAAAATAAAAGGAAATTTGTATTTATTTTTAACACAGGGCGTGTTTTCTAAGTAATCTGAGACAGTTCAAAGTAACGCAAAGTGACAAGACAATAATAACCTAACAATCGATTCATTCAAAAGTATCCATTGGAACAAACTATCGAGTAACATAAGAACATAAAAATAACGTACCGTATCCAACTACGTTAGCTGATAAATTTTATTATTCTGTAGAAAAATGTGTAAATGTTTTTTTCTCAACACATTCTTCAAGGACTTCATCACATGAAAACGTTGTTGTATATGATAGCATTGTTTTACAAGGAGTGCCAAACCACAGAATTGCCAGGGGTGCGGCGTGCGGTCACAAGATTTGCATACCCAATAAAGTTTCATCGCGCCACTCCGGAGATTCAATTTGCGGCGGGGGCGGTAGAGACTGCGGTGACCGCACTAAGCAGCCACGGCGGGGGCAGTAGAGACTGCGGTGACCGCACTACCCAGCCACGGCGGGGGCAGCAGAGACTGCGGTGACTGCGCTACCCAGCCACGGGGCGGGGGCAGCAGAGACTGCGGTGACTGCGCTACCCAGCCACGGCGGGGGCAGTAGAGACTGCGGTGACTGCGCTACCCAGCCACGGCGGGGGCAGTAGAGACTGCGGTGACTGCGCTACCCAGCCACGGTCGGGGGCAGCAGAGACTGCGGTGACGGCGCTACCCAGCCACGGCGGGGGTAGTAGAGACTGCGGTGACTACGCTACCCAGCCACGGCGGGGGCAGTAGAGACTGCGGTGACTGCGCTACCCAGCCACGGGGCGGGGGCAGCAGAGACTGCGGTGACTGCGCTACCCAGCCACGGCGGGGGCAGTAGAGACTGTGGTGACTGCGCTACCCAGCCACGGGGCGGGGGCAGCAGAGACTGCGGTGACGGCGCTACCCAGCCACGGGGCGGCCCCACCGCAGCCTCCGGTTGACTGTCCCTCAAAATTATTATACTGCTAAACTGTGACAACGCTTTTAATGGAGGACGAATATTTTGCATAAATCTTGAAAAATAGAGTGTTTAACCCAAGTAACCGTTATTAATACTAAAGAAAACTTACATGATGTGTTAAGAAAACATTTTGTGGGACAGAAATTAATTTTGCATTTAAATCGAATTGTTTGATTTATCTTAGTTTATTAATATTTAATTGAGTTTCAACGTACGAAAAAAGTATTAAAGTGCTTATTAAAGTATTAGTTATTGAAGTATTATATGGTTTGTTTAGAAGACCCTATTAAACTCTACTATATTGCTGTAGGTAATGAATACTATTGACAGTTCATTTCGTTTGGTCAAAAGATTTAGTTTATTTCGTTATTATATAGACGTAAATTAAACAACAGCCCAATTCAGTCGCATGTAATTAATAATAATAATAATATTTATTGCATTGATGTCTTCTGGACACATAACGTAACATCTTGAAATTACATGAAAAATTTAAATTAAATTAAAAATTTAATTTTGAAATTACATGCTACAGTACTAGTAATCTAATTTGAGGTCAACGAAGTTATTCAATTGTTATTCAATTATTCAATTGAATAACAATCGTGTTATTTATAACAATTTTCTGATACAATTTTTTTAGCATCTTTTTGTAGATTTTCATGGGTAGTTTTATATATATTTTTAGGTGACTTGTCAAATAGTTAAATATGTAGTAGGTAAAAATTTTCTAGCTTGAAATATTTCTTTTCGTGTGAAAATAAAAATTGAGAAAAGTGTCATTATATTCAATTTTATAAATAAAAATGTTCTTTTGTTTACATCACATTTACCTCTTATTGTTTTTTTTCTGGGCTTTAAATACTTTCTCCAATTTACTTGAACTTCCCAATAATAGTGTGCCATAGTATAAAGTCGAATGAATAATAAACACATAACATTGCATCTTCCAGCATTCACACCTTTTGTCATGTAAAACGCTGAAAATGTCTTACAAAGCCATTTATTACAGATTTATCAATTAATTCACCGATTTTCAGACGATATGCTTGATTTTTTGCAATTCAAAGTATATGTAATTTGAGGTACAGTATGTCATGTAAACCAGGTATGGGTTTAGTTAATTTTTACTCCGTATGATTATTGTCAGTTAGATAAAGTTCATCTAGTGGGCCGGTCACTGTATATGTATTACAATTACGTCCACCCTCACCGCAAACATAATCACATGGCTGTACCCAGATCATGTACACTGAGATTTAGGTTAATTTGTTTGACAACGAATGGACTCGTCGTCATGGTTACCGAGCAAACCTTGTCCTGGTCTGTGGACACATGTAACACACGGGGGCATTTGCTTACGTAATTGGACACTAATAAATATTTTTACTGTAAATAAAAAAATTTTGTGTTTCATATATGCACTACACAATGGAAATGCTAATATTTGAGGTATTTTCATACAATAACATAGAGAACCGTTGAGTGACAATTATTTGTCTTGGCTCTACTAAAGTATTAGTTTTCACTTAAGGTTTCGCTCGCGTTTACGGTATGTCCTTATAATGTACTGTCAGTGGGTGAGTTGGTTCGTTCCGCTCAGTCAACGAGGGATGAGTCATTTTCAACATTCACTCTCTCGAATTACCTCATTTGCTTCACTCACTCGACCTCATTGTGAACTTTCACATATGTCTTATTTATTGAGAAAATACGGGAACTTGCAAAGCTAGTGGACCGCTTAGCACTCATGTATTTACAAAACAAAAATAAGCCTATACAAATCTTAGAGAGTTATATTTTATTCCACTTAAGTTAAGCATGGTTAATATTTCGAGTGGTTTTTGCGTAATTGCAAATAAAACAAACAAAGTATTGAACACACTCACTTAATCACTTATTATGTGAGTAAAACTTACGGCTCGTAAAACTTACTGCATAAACTGTTTGGTTTATGCAGCTGATATTTAGTCCTACTGGTAATTTCCCCATCTGTATGTTCTTGAGGTACCAGTGTGGACTCAAAGTCTGCATAAATTACAAATGGTACTCTATATTGATGGTTAACATTTTGAAATTTTACAATTGATCGAGTACGTGCGGGTAAACTAATTTTACATTCAAAATTTTCATTACAGAGTCTTCGGTGTTCTTGTAGCCATTCCGCGCCTCCTCTCCTTACATTTTTTGACACAAAACAAAAGCATCGCTTACAAATGGTCATCCTTAATTCATTTCTAGTCAGTTTGTTAAAATTCTTTATATACACATAGTGTGAAATTTCACCTTTACTTATCAATAATAAGTCTGTATGATTCCTATTTTCATTTTTTGTCACTCGTATAGGGTAGACATTATTAGAATCATCAAGAGCAAAAATATTTACACTTACACCAGGATTGTTTTTTTCAAACTTAGAAATATCAGAAATTTTTACAGGGTATGATAGACCTTGAAAATTATATCTATTGTTTACATTTACATAATGTCTACTTACTCTACAAGGGCGCTGCTCTGGCAAAATATATTTACATAGCATTGCATATCTGAAACATTCCGTGTCTTCATTTTGCACATTTATACAAGATTTGGCTTCTTCAATCTTTTTTGGTAGAGGGATGTAGCTACTACCCCTCATACCGTAACCGTGCTTATGTACTCTTAAATCTAAACCCTCTACAGATGTAAGCATCCATCCTGAACCTCTCTTTTCATGTTCCTGCAGTTTTGTTAAGAGTTCTTCCAAACATTCCTCAACAATTTTATTTACATCAGAAGCAAACATCAAAGTACGTTTTTTCGTTATAAACCCCCTCACTGTTGTTTCACCATCCGTATTAGTAAATAACGCATCTAAAACTAAACCAAATTTTTAAAAATTTAATCTTGCCAATTCTTGTCGCAAAGTTTGTCCAATCAATAATTTTGCTTCAGTTAAAAAATTTTCAAGATCAAGCTGTACATTACTTATTTTGTGATGGATTACCGTATGTCCGGGGAAAGCTGTTATACGTATCTGGTTCATTGATTCTTCTTGTTCCATGTCCGTGTCCGAGTCTGTGTCCGTGTCGGTGTCCGAGTCTGTGTCCGTGTCGGTGTCCATGTCCTCTGTAGGTCTCCTTCCAAGTCCTGATGGTCCGGCGCCTCCAAACTGAATGACGGTTGGTCTCCTCCTTTGCAGCAACTGCACCTCGCTTTCCCAATCGCCCAGTCTTCTGTGATGTTCTGATAAAAATTTTTCAATAGAGTCCAAATCGTCTTCACTTACTTGCACATTGTCCTCTTCTTTATGCAATTCCAGATGGATTTGCAAAATATTTTCATCAGGGAAAAATTCCCCACAAATATGGCAAAGAAGCATTTTTACCACAAGAGCGTTTGGATGTTTACTCCACGAAGGTTCATCCAATAATGAGAGGCTGGGTTAGCCGACCTGCTTTTATAACGGGTGGTGGGGGGTGATCTTGGGAAAACCCCTTCTGCGCATGCGCAGAACAAAATGTAATAATTTCTACATAAAATTTTCATTTAGGACTAATATATAGGTCAAGGCCACCTTTGATATGGTAAAAAAGAGGGAACACTGGATAAGAGATAAGATCGACTTTCTAACAAATACTTTCAATAATATGTAAACAGGTTCAAAAGTTAAATATTTTTTATTTTTTTACCATCCAGCTTGTTTAAAATTAAAACTTTTAAATATATTTGTTTGAACAAATGCTTTTAGCACACTTACCACACGCCAAAACTCAAAAAATGTACAGAATTAAGACTGATCTCGTGGGGAAATACTAATGTGGTACCTCACATTGGTTGTCTGAATCGCATAGTATTGGTGATTTATACCATCAACCACCAAAAAAGATAAAGGTGTGAAGACTGGCTATCTAAAGAGAAATGTTAATTTTCAACACTACAAAAACTGTTTATTGGAAAACACCACCTTGACAGCAAAATTTAACACAATTAGAAGTGAAAGACATCAAGTATACAGTGTGACAGAAGTAAAGAAAGCATTGTCAAACAAAGATTACAATGCTCTCTTTACTTCTGTCACACTGTATACTTGATGTCTTTCACTTCTAATTGTGTTAAATTTTGCTGTCAAGGTGGTGTTTTCCAATAAACAGTTTTTGTAGTGTTCAAAATTAACATTTTCCTTTAGATAGCCATTCTTCACACCTTTAGCTTTTATGGTGGTTGATGGTATAAATCACCAATACTATGCGATTCAGACAACCAATGTGAGGTGGCTACAGTGTATTTCCCCGAGAGATCAGCTTAATCCTGTACTTTATATGAGTGTTAGCGTGTAGGAAGTATGGCAAAAGCATTTGACCAAAAGAAAATATATTTAAAGTTTTAAGATTAACAGATGTTAAGATAAACAAACCAGCAAGTATAAAATTAAAAATATTTCCTAACCATTAGCAACCTGTTAACATATTGCAGTGCTAAAGTATTTGCTCTAAAGTCTAATACTTTAAAGTATTTGCTCTAATCTTACCATCACCTCCGATCCAGCGTTCCCTCTTTCTTACCAAATGAGACTGAGGCTTGACTACCCGTATATATGACGTTTCCCCCACCACTAATGCTCTCCCCCACCACAATTAATTCACAAAAGTAGGTCAAGGTCATCGGACATTATTATTTTGAGCGGAGGATAGAGCATCTGCTGCTCTATCCCCCGCTCTATTTTTTCCTTTTTAACATTTTATAATTTTTTGGGGGTTTTTAAATGCTAAATAATATTTTTTACAAAGGTTAATATTCATCACTACTGTCCTCCTCGTCACTACAATCAAAAAATAATCTTCTGCTACACATCACAAGTCTCCTGCACAACGACATTTTGTCCAAATTTTTGTCCAAATACTGCTCTTATTTGAGGAGTGATGTTTTCCTTATTGTCCTCTTCTGCGGATGATTCCAATGTTTCATCAGCATACAAGTCAATGTCAAAGCTGTCACCATCAGTGTTTGCAAAATTATTTTCACCTGCTTCCATCTCTTCCTCTTCGGATAATTCTTCTTCCATTACATCTTCTTCTTCTTCCTCCTGGTTAACTTGTTCTATTGGAATTTCTGGCAAAATAAGTAAAGATTTATTGTGTGCTGCTACGGTGTTGTCCAGCGGAGGCATCGTGATTGAATATTCACCTTTGCTGTTCACAACCCTATTATATACACAAAAACTATCCCCACCACCACGTTATCCGTTAACCATAATATCATAGTCCAAGTCCAAGTCCGGTCGTATAACTAAAACTAACAAGTTTTTCATTTCTTAAAAAATATTGCCATTTTTGCATTTACTTTGCTATCAAATTAATACTTTACGAACTCAAAGTTTGTAGTTTTGTCAGTTAACTGAGTGGAAATAAATTTTTGTACAATTTGTTGTGACCTCTCGTCCTGAGGTTCACATCTTACATTTTCTATTGTTCCTTTCCTGGTTGTGTCTTCAATCAGCTCCACTATCTCCACCAGGTCCTCCTCCAACAGAACAAACTCCACACAATAGCTTACCATGATGATGCTGGCTTAAGTGCTCTGCAAAGAATAAATCCAACGGATGCTTTCCACTACCTACATTAACTTACCCCCACCACTTTTCAAGGTCATACATTTAATACCATGAGTAAAATTTTGTTTAAACCTAAAACCTAGGCACTACCCCTGTCCAACGAAATAATAAACTTCTTTTTGGCTCGACCTGGTTTCTGCTATATGTGTGCCAATCGTGTAAATAAGCCGCACAAATATCACACCTTTCTTGTGGAATTTCATTTCTTTTTATGTTAGAAATTCCAGTCATCACCATGTAGCCACCGCTTTCTACGAATTCCGTCATGTCCTCACACGCAGCAAAACCACAGTCTTTGCAAAACTTAAGATTGTCATTTCTGAAAACATACGCAAAATAATTGGTGTAGCCATTTCTTTCAAAATCAAAATCCTTAACTAAAATTTTAATTTTTGGTGGTTCACCAGACTGATGCACCACATAACTGAACAATTCAGTTTCATCAGAAATTTTTACCAAACACAATTGTTGAAGACTGGAAGGAGTCATCTCGAAGTGTGCGTCTCCTGGCTACGCTAAACTGAGACTGAACAACCTCCTCAAAACTCAACGCTTGGTTAAACTTACCCCCACCACTTTTTTAGTGGGTCAAGGTCAAATAAAATTACCCTGTGAGCGGGGGATAGAGCACTAAGTGATATGTTATTCCAGTATCACAGAGTGCTCTATCCCCCGCTCTGT
The DNA here is from genome assembly GCA_030545055.2 of Neoaliturus tenellus. Lineage (NCBI taxonomy): Eukaryota > Metazoa > Arthropoda > Insecta > Hemiptera > Cicadellidae > Neoaliturus > Neoaliturus tenellus. The sequence continues at coordinate 196,016,606 of CM061532.1, forward strand.
TTTTCCGCTTACCAAACAGCTAGTCCGTGTCCAAGTCCAATTCACACAAAATAAATAATTTTATCACTTACATTCCTAAAATTTGTTCATTACCATCATCAACCTGCTCAAGACTTCCAATCACTAGACGTTCAGAATTATTATTTTTATTTTGGATTTGTCTTTCAAGAAATTTAATTTTTGATTCCAACAGGCAGATGTAATCAGAAGCGGCTGTCAGGGTGTCGAGCTTGCTGGAACGTTTGCTGATTTTAGGCACTAACAACTGCAAACGGAACATTGCCGCTCGCTCCTTATAGTTACGCTTTTGATCCGCCAACCGTTTCAAATATTTACTTTTTAAATTTCTGTCCGATTCACCCTTGAGCAACTCACTCCTCAAAATACTGTGTTGTTCACTATCATTAGAAGATCCAGGTTCAGGGGACACCTGTTGTTCAGGTGAACAATAATTTTTATAATCCACCAGCATCGGAGCATATACATGCCCCGATGGTAAACGCTGCAATTCCAGGTCTCCAACAAACGGATTGGTACTGCACATTTCGTCTAACAAGATGAAACGTTCAAAGCAGAATGAGCCCAGTGAGTAGCGATAGGAGCTCAGTAATGGTGGGGGAAACCTGTTGTCACGTGATCATTTAATGGTTTACCTTAAAGCTAAACATCAGTTTAATACAAAAAATATTTTTATAACGTTTCTTCACCATCCAGGACACTGGTTTGGGACGTGTCTGAATAATGTTTTTTTTTATAAAAAAAACATTATCCCCAGGTTAAGATATTATATAAATGAGCTATTTTTTTAATAACTCATTTATATAATACCCCCCTCCCTTATTTCAAGAGGGTGAAGAAATAATTTGGAAAACAAAATTTAATAAAATTTAATTTGGAAAAAGGAAATGTTTGGAAAACAAAATTTAGAAAATTAAACAAACACTCTTACTGATTGCATTACTCCTGCAAACGCAACACAGTCCTGAGCTTGTTTAAAACTTTGACACGTATCAAGTACCCTCTGTTGGTCATAAATCTAGGAACAATAAATTTTTTAGCAACCCTTACATGAACGTTCTGGTCTTTATGCCTCATCAAAAACAGGTGAGGTTTCACACAAACGTGTGCTCGAAAGAAATATTTTTGACCAGCATAGAGTCTTTGATAACGTACCTTAGGAATCTGTGTGGTTTTCTTAGGGTCAAAGTTAAGCCAACATGAATCAAGAGTGCTCCACTTGGATGCTGCTTTGCAGTCGAAGTGATAGCGGCACAACTCCTCGCCGCTCACAGCCCACCTGGTGCATTTTTGATTTATTTTCGCTCCAGTGATCCAAACGTACTTACATTGGCGTTTCGTTGCCGCTGCCTTCTTTACTGTTTTTTTTCAGACCAGAATTAATTTTACTTACTTTATTGTTTGTAGGTTGATCCACTTGAAGGTCATTGGAAGTGGAAGGGAAAGAAGTTAAATTTTGTTTAGGTGGAAGGGCTATGGATAGGAGAGATAGGATCAAAGGTAGAAAAATAATTTTTTATAGGAGTAGACGGCTTGGAAGGTGACCTCCGTTCCTTTGGCTTCTCGAAAATTTCCTCGTCCGAGTCCAAGTTGATGGTTACCAGACCGGGATCCACACTACTTCCACTTGCCACGGTTGTGACTGTTGGTGTTGTCACAGTACACATAGCTGTCACCGTGGCCAAAATTGTGCGCAGCGTAGTGCTGGCAGTGACGGTAGAGGAAGCGCCGGGTCTCAGGTTCACAATAATTTTTTGTGGCAAAGCGGTCATGGCTGGCGGCAGTGGAATCTGCGAAACATCAAGAATCGGCATTGAAAGGGACGAGGCGTTCGGCATTGGAGCGGAGGTGACAGCAGGCGAAGTGTTCGGCATTGGAGCGGAGGTCACAGCAGGCGAGGCAGTTGGATAATTCTTGATGCGAACACCCATGGTCACGAGAGCGGTGTACAGTCGGCTAGCAGGCTGCAAGTCTGAAAGCAGAATGAAGCAGCTCGGGACGGCAAAGGATTAACCTAGAACGCTATGTGGTGGGGGCAAACCGGGCAGTAGTGGGGAATGGGGGCTTTTGGCTCAGTTCAAGGTCACCTGAGGGATGACGTCATCGATGACGTCATCGAGGTCAATGACCTCATTGATGACGTCATCGATTGCATCATCGATGACGTCATCACCAATGACGTCACTTCCTTGACGTCACACCCATGACGTCACAAAAATGACGTGCTGATGACGTCATCACCCCTTACGTCACCAAGATGACGTCATCGATGTCACAAAGGTCAAGGTCACGCTGAAACCTAAAATTTTTTGGCACTTTTGCTGTTTCTCGCACTATGCTCCGAGTTTCAGTCACAGTTATCATGACCTTGACAACTTGGAGCGAAATTGCGATGAGAAACAGCAAAAGTGCTGAGGAAACTTGAAGTTTGCAACGTGACTCTGCCTAAACCGTTATGTGACACCGCTCGGGTGACCTTGAACTGACCCAGAAGCCCCCATTCGACCATTACTGCAACCGCGATGCGCACCCTAAGACAGACACCGAGCGACTGGCTGTTCGGCTCCGCGCACTCTAGGTATATGGGAAGTGGTGGGGGAATTGCGATGATCTTGGGAAACTTAAAAATGCCAAGTCAGGTAGCACTGTTTCGGTGCTACCTTAAATTTACATGTTAAAGTGTGATGACCTTGAGGTTGACTGTAAATTTGAGACTTAGGATTGTTTTTAAAGATGTATCTAAAGAATCTTCAGATTTGAGTCAACACTTAGAAAAATTTACTCTTAGTACAACTGTTTAATGTGTATTTACCAGAGTTTAAGTGTGGTGACCTTGAACTACCTGAAATTGTCAGGAATCGGAGTAGCAACCGCGATGTGCACCCTACGACAGACACCGAGCGACTGACTGTCCGGCCCCGTGCACTCTAGGTATATTGGCTCAAGAGACTAAGACTCTAAACTGTCAGGAATGGGAGTAACTAACTGAATTTTGCAAGGAAAAGTCATTTCATCCAATATTTTAAACAAATCCTCATAAGTAAAACTGACATTAGTCTGTTTTGTATAAAACTTAGGGTGTCCGCGCAACAGTTTGCGCCACTTAGCTAAAGTTGAAACTCTCTTAACTTTCAGTGGTGGACAGTGAGCAACTAATAAAGTCTTAACACGGCTAAGTTTCTTACCTAAAGCGTCCCGCGACATGGCTTCCCCTCACAAAAGTCCGCACAATACTGAGAGACTGCTTGTAGCGCACGAGTCAAGGGAAAAGAGGTGGGGGAAACAGCAGGAGTGGGGGAAGGTCACAGTGGCGGGGGAAGGTGAGGTGGTACGCTGGAGTTTCGCATCACTTCACCATGAGCTGTCCTACAGTCAACACACTGTTCTCTTGGCCCGAGTTGGCACTAGAAGAAACATTTCTGTACAGCTTAGGCTGTGAGAGCCAAGGAAGCAAAGTCAAAGTGGAAATTGTGTTAAACTCCAAGATGAAGAGTCTCCTAAATAAACTAATTGTATCCTTGCAATCTCCTATAACTTTAGAGAAATACCACTTTATTAAGCGACACCTTATACTTTGGCAAAACGAAGCAGAAATGGAAAAGATTACAGTAAAATTAATTTAACTTAAAACTTGGACTGGACACTCATGGCGATACCACGTGGCGTGCAAACGCCACCCTAAACATTACAAGTTAGGTTATTGAGCACCTCTGGTACGATAACCGATGTGCTAGAGTTAAAGTGTGATGACCTTGAGTCAAAACACTGAAATACTACAAGTCGATATCGTCCCAGAGTCAAAGTGTAGTGACCTACATTCAGAACTTGTAAAGTTACTTACATATAGAGAGCTAGAGAACAGCGAGGCGCACCGCATGGAAGCCGGAGACATACTGGCGAAGCGGTGTTGTGCAGTCTAGGGACCCAGTTGTGGTGGGGGTATAGCCAACACTTAGAATACAAGTGTTGTGGGTGACCTTGACCCACTTAACTTAGTCAACCCCCCCCCCCCCCCCGACAAAAAGTGCGAACCCCCCCCCCCGACAAAAAGTGCGAACCCCCCCCCCCCCGACAAAAAGTGCGAACCCCCCCCCCCGACAAAAAGTGCGAACCCCCCCCCCCGACAAAAAGTGCGAACCCCCCCCCCCCCCGACAAAAAGTGCGAACCCCCCCCCCCGACAAAAAGTGCGAACCCCCCCCCCCCCGACAAAAAAGTGCGAACCCCCCCCCCCGACAAAAAGGGCGAACCCCCCCCCCCCCACCCCCACCCCCCACCCCCCCCCACCCCCTCCCCCACCCCCTCCCACACCCCTGATATCCTGGGCGTGGCAGCCCCGGTGGGGATATAAGGGGGTCCGGCCAGAGCCGGCTCGCAGTCCGCTCCCGCGCGTTGAACGTGAACGATCGGGACGGACCGCCATAGGCATCACTAAACATTGAATGGCGCCTTCAGTGTTTAGCGAAGTCTACTCTAACTTTAAGACTTGTATTAGTTGTAAGATATTGCGCTTGCGTTTGGGTATTGCGAATTGTTTTATATAAGAGTGTTTTACTTGTACCCTATGTCTCCTGTGTCTTTTATCCTTTGTGTCTTGTTTGTTATATGTGTTTAATGTGTATGTGCTTGTTCCAGCATTGACTACGTTGAGCTCAATTGTGTGTTGTAAGTGTGTTATATGTTTCTAAAGTGTATACGCTTGTTTTAGCAATCCCCCCTTGAGCTTTTTCAATGCTCAAAGTAAATTGTAAAGTCAGGGAACGGGAGTAGGCCCCCGTGTAAAGCCACTTTTAATAATTGGTAGGCTCCTTGCCAGGCATGCAAAAGGTTGCGGATGGCATTTGGGGAGCATGTCCGTTTGTAAGCTGGCAAGCAAAAGGTTGTGGCGGCCTCTGCACTCGGACCGAGGACGTAAGCCATTAGGGTGTCCTCAGTATGTTTCCCTTCTGGAAACTCAAAATTATGTAAATGAATCTTTGTTAGATATTTGTGTTTTTAGTCCCCAAGGCCCCCGAACATTCGTGGTTCGCCATGGATGTACGGGGGCCGAAATTTTTAATGTCCGTGTGGCCTTGACCCACAAAGACTTGTAAAAATTCAATGCATTGTAAATTAAAAATATTAAAGATAGGTTACGGGAGTAGGCCCCCGTGTAAAGCCTATTTTAATTATCGGTAGGCTCCTGCCAGGCATGCAAAAGGTTGCGGATGGCATTTGGGAGCATGTCCGTTTGTACGCTGGCATGCAAAAGGTTGCGGCGGCCTCTGCACTCGGACGAGGACGTAAGCCACTAGGGTGTCCTCAGTTTGTTTCCTTCTGGAAACACAAAATTATGTAAATGAATCTTTGTTAGCTACTGAAAAGACAATGCAGTAAATGTTTACAAGTCTTGCGTGGCGAAGGGTACACGACATTGGATGTTGCCTTGTTGTCATAGTTGGGTCTCTTCGGAGGCTACAGCGATGACAACCCAAGTGCCTCACACCCCCAAAGGGGGTGTGGGGCTTAATTTTTTTAAAGTTTTTTCGTGACCTTGACCTAAATACAGTAATGACCCCCCCCCCGAACTTTTTTGAGAAAAAATTTTGACCTTGACCAAAAAGTTTTTTGCTCCGGACGAGAAGTGCCCAAACAAAAAAAATTTGTACAAAGTAGTGGATTTAGACCAAAGATCATTGGTTTATCAAACCTGTTGAAGAATAAATTGAAAATGGGTGTTTAAAAGCCAAATCTACTACATGATTGATAAACTGGATGTATATGACGTCACCTTCCCCCACCCTTCAACCTCGGGTATAAAGGGACCCGGTTGAGCGCGCTGCTCATTATTGCGTGGACATTCACCGAGTGCACACTCAAAGCCAAACTGTAAAAAAAATGGCTCTTTGCGATATTTGTGGTGAGTTTTTCCAAGATGAAGATATCTTTGTTTTACACCGAGAATTGCATCATGAAGAGAACAGAAAAGAAGAGATTGTTGTAAGTGAAGAAGACTTGGATGCGTTTGATCGGTTATTGGAAAACTGCCAGAAGCAGATGGACGACTGTGATAGCTATCTACAGTTACACCGAGAATTGCATCGTGAAGAGGACAGAAAAGAAGAGATTGTAGTAAGTGAAGAAGACTTGGATGCGATTGATCGGTTTTTGGAAAAACCCCATAAGCAGAAGGACTGGGCTAGCTATTTACAGTTAATGCAAAGAAGAAGACCAAGTGTTATTCAATTTGCCGGAGCTGGACCATCTACAGCTGGAGGATTTATTCAAGAAGAGAAAATGGAAGAAGAAGATACGGAAGAAGAAGTGGAAGATGTAAGACAACTGCGTACCCAAGAAGAGGATATGGAAGATATAAGACAACTGCGTACTACAGCCTTGCCAGGACCAGTTGTAATTCATTTCAAAATTAATAACGTGCAATTAGAATTGGAAAATTTTATAATTCAAGCTAAAAAACTAGTTGTAAAAACATTGACGGAAGAATTGGCAAGATTGAACTTTATTAAATTTGGATTGGTGTTGGAGGCTATGTTTACTAATACCGATGGCGAAAATTCACCGAGAGCATTCATTGCTAAAAACCGAACCCTTACAACCACATCTGATATCAACGAAATTTTAGAAGAATGTTTGGTTGAACTGCTAGTAAAACTTCAAGAACATGAAGGAAGAGGATCCGGCTGGACGCTATCATCAATTGAAGGTATGGATGTGAGGGTTCACAAGCATGGATATGGTATGAGAGGAAGCAGCTTTATCCCTCTACCAAAGGTGATCCGAGATACAAGATCATGTATCAATGTGAAAAATGAGGATAATGAATGTTTCCGGTATGCAATGTTAGCAAAATATGTGGGACATAATGCCATTAGACCTAGCATAGCATACGAAGCTGTTCAACACCGCTATAACTTCCAAGGTATGTCATATCCTGTTAGTCTTAATGATGTTGCTAAATTTGAAAGAAAAAACCCAGGAGTTTCAGTTAATGTGTTTGGTTTAGACGAATCAAATAACGTATACCCGTTACGAGTTACAAAGACTGAACGTCAAAATCATACGGATTTGCTGCTATTGACCAAAGGTGGAATATCACATTATGTTTACATCAAGAACTTTGAAACTTTGGTTGGACGACAAGTGACTAAAAAGAAAATTAGAGTAACAGTGTGTAAGAGATGCTTTTGTTTCACAAATAAAGACTTGAGACGTGGAGGATCAGAGTGGTTGTCAGAACACCAACGTCTTTGTAATGACAACTATGAAGTGAAGATTAGTCTGCCACCACCATCTAGAGCATTTGTCCAGTTCAATAAAACAGTTCACCAATACCGGATTCCACTAGTTATCTACGCTGACTTTGAATCCACGTTAGTGCCACAGGAACTTCCGGATGGTGAAGTAACTAGAAGAACCAAATATCAATTGCATCAACCTAACAGTTTTTGCTTATTGGTGAAATCTACTTTACCTGAAGAACAATTGCAAGACTATGGCTTAACATCCACTCCAATACTCTACCGTGGTGAAGAAGCCGCTAAGTATTTTGTAGACCAGTTGTACGACATTGCTGAAAAGGCGCAACGCTTATACGGTAATGTTGTACCTATGGAACCTTTGAACCAAAATCAACAAGAAGAATGCAATTCGGCAACAAGATGTTATTTATGCAAGAAGAGCTTCAGTGAAGAAAATCAAAAAGTAAGAGATCACGATCACCTGACAGGGTTATACAGAGGAGCTGCTTGTAATTCATGCAATATAAATTACAAACTGCCAAACTTTATCCCTGTCGTGTTACACAATCTTAGCGGCTATGACTCTCACTTTATTATCCCAGAGTTAGGACGAGATGATGGAAAAATTGAAGTATTAGCTGAAACATTGGAGAAGTACATCAGTTTCTCAAAAACAGTAGGTAAAATTAAACTTCGCTTCGTAGACTCTTATAGATTTATGTCATCTAGTTTGAGTAAATTGTCTGAGAACCTAAGAAGAGAAGACCTAAAAGAAACCAGCAAAATTGTACCTGAAGATAAATTGGACTTAGTAATGCGTAAAGGAGTGTTCCCCTATGATTACATAACTTCTGTAGAAAAATTTGAAGAAACCAGTCTGCCACCGATTGAAGCCTTCAATAGCAAGTTAAATGAAAGTGCAATCACCGTTGAAGACTACAATCATGCTTGTAATGTTTGGAACCAACTAAACATTCAAACCTTAGGGGAATATTCTGACTTTTACATAAAATTGGATGTAACTCTGCTGTGCGATGTGATGGAAGAATTTCGAAACACCTGCTTCTCCGCCTATGGACTGGACCCTCTACACTCGTACACATCTCCAGGATTAGCATGGCAAGCTATGCTAAAGTCAACCAACTGTCGATTAGAACTTCTAACAGATATTGATATGGTGCTCATGATAGAATCTGGTGTACGAGGCGGTTTGACACAAGCTGTAACACGTCATGTGAAAGCTAACAATAAGTACATCCCAGGCTTCGACGAGAGACAACCATCGGTCTACCTTGGCTACTTTGACGCAAACAACCTTTATGGTTGGGCAATGTCAAATCCGCTTCCCTACGCTGACTTCAAATGGATCGACCCAGCCACCATCGGTGACATCTCACAGATTCCAAAGAATGGTTCAAAAGGCTATATTTTGGACTGTGATTTTGAATATCCAGAGCACCTTCATGATCATCACTACGACTTGCCTCTCTTAGCCAAGACTGAAGTTTCACCAACAGGAAGATGGCCAAAATTGATGATGACCTTGGAGAATAAAGATCGGTATGTGGCTCACTACTGGGTAGTTCAACAAGCTCTTGAATTGGGTCTACGTTTAGTAAGAATTCATAGAGCAATTGAATTCACCCAGTCTTGTTGGTTGAAACCATATATTGATTCCAACACTACAAGAAGAGCAGCAGCAACATCAGCATTTGAAAAGGACTTTTATAAATTGATGAACAACGCCATCTTTGGGAAGACCTTAGAAAACAAAAGAAAACACAAGATTGTAAAATTAGTAAGTGATCCTAGGAAATTGGAAAAATTAGTGCAAAAACCAAATTTTGGAACATCCATGATTATAAACGAAGATCTAGTCGCCGTTAGTATGAAGAAAACAACAATAGTGATGGATCGTCCGTTATACATTGGAATGTCGATTTTGGATATAAGTAAAACTCTGATGTATGATTTCCATTACAACAAAATGGTTAAACACTACGGAAGAGACAACATTGGAGTTGCATACATGGATACCGACGCGTTCATCTACTGGTTAAAGACTTTGGACATGTATGAAGATCTAAGGAGTTTCCCATACAAAGACGACTTTGACTTCTCTGACTATCCAAAGAACCATCCAAATTATAATGAAAAGAATAAAAAAGTAATTGGAAAATTTAAAGATGAAGCAAATGGAATGCCTTTGGAGGAAATAGTTGCGCTGATGTCCAAATTATATTCCTTCAAGATGTATATGGAAAATGACATACCGACAGTGAAGAAAGCTAAAGGAGTCAAAACATTATACTTAAAGAAACATGTGACATTTGACCATTACAAGACCTGCTTGTTTGAAGATTCTACAATGTCTGCAACGTTCAACACTATCAGAAGCTTTAAACATGAGGTCTACAGTGTCACTGAAGTTAAAAGAGCACTATCAGCTCAAGATGATAAAAGGCATATTATGCCGGATAAAATCCATACTCTTCCTTTCGGCCACTACTCTCTAAACCCTATCAACTAGTAACCTATTCTTCGTCCTTCTACAACTTTGACCTTATTCCTTTCTCCTTCCGTAAAAAAATGGGGAACACGGCAAGTCAAACGCCGTGTTCCCCATTTTTTTACACAAGTTTGGATGACCTTGACCTATATAAATGATGTGAATATTCAAGACAACATTCATTGTGATTATACATATGATACATGAAACATTCAAACCTGCAATATGAAGAACTTGAAGCAAGAAATTGTCAACGAACTTCATAAACCTGCAAGAAGAAAGTTTCCACGAAGAAATACAGTGATAAAAGGAATAAATGATTTATATCAAGCAGATTTAATCGAAATGATTCCTTATAGTAAACAAAATAGAGGATTTAAATACATATTGACTATTATTAATTGTTTTTCAAAAATGGCAGATGCTTTACCACTAAAAGATAAAAGCGGTAAAAGTGTTACAAAAGCAATGGAAACAGCTATACAAAGAGACAAACATACTATAAAACATTTACAAACTGATGATGGAAAAGAATATTTTAATAAGGAATTTGCAAATTTAATGAAAAAACACAACATTAACCATTACTCAACCAATTCAGAGGTAAAAGCATCAATAATTGAAAGATTTAACAGAACTTTAAAAGGTGCGATGTATAAGATGTTTTCCAACAGAGGATCACACGTATGGATTGATGTGTTACCAAAACTTATAAGCGATTACAATAACAAGTTTCATAGAACTATCGGTATGAAACCAAGCCAGGTGACTAATAAAAATGAAAAACTTGTATTAAAACATATAAAAATGAATACTAAACCAAAAGTTGAAAAACTAAAGCCTAAAAGGTTTAATGTTGGCGATAAAGTGCGAATAAGCAAATACAAAGGTGTATTCAGTAAAAGATATCTTCCGAACTGGACAAATGAGGTATTTACCGTATTTAAGGTGCAACCTACAGTACCAGAAACTTACATTTTAAAAGATAATAAAGGACAATTGCTTGAAGGAGGGTTTTATGGACATGAAATGTTAAAATCAACAGTAGGTGATGTATATTTAGTTGAAAAGGTGTTGCAACGAAAAAAGGATAAGGTTAAAGTACGATGGTTAGGATTTAATAAAACGGAAGATTCTTGGATACCTAAAAAGGATCTAATATAATGATAGAGCATCATTTTGGGTTGAACCATTACAAAGGATGGAGATAATACCGCAAAAAGACAATTTTACTATTAATAATATAGATGAACTCACAGTGGATGGTTCTCAATTCAATACTGGGAAACACGGTGTTTTGTTACCAAACACGGTGCGTTGTCTGGTTACCGGTCCTTCCAATTGTGGAAAAACAAATGTAGTATTCAATTTGATTACAAACCCTAAAGGATTACGTTTCAATAATTTATATGTATTTTCAAAGTCACTACAACAACCAAAATATCAGTTATTGGAACAAATACTCAATAATGTGCCTGAAGTTAAATATTTTAAATTTAACGCGAGCGAGAGTGTCATGCAACCGCAAGAGGCTAAACCATTCTCAGTATTCATATTTGACGACGTATCTTGTGAAAAACAAAATACAATAAGAAATTACTTCGCCATGGGTCGACATAACAACATAGATAGCATTTATATTGGTCAAACTTACAGCAAAATACCGAAACAGCTCATTAGAGACAATGCAAACATGTTAATTGTATTTAAACAGGATGAAACCAACCTAAAACACATATATTATGACCATGTAAGTGCGGATATGCCATTTGAACGATTTAAAGAGTTGTGTGGAAAGGCTTGGGCTGAAAAATATGGGTTTTTAACAATTATGAAGGAACAACCGCTAAACAATGGTCGATACAGGATAGGATTTGATAAATTTATACTAATACACTGATCATGATGTAAAACATTCATTGTTGTACAACACGTCTTGCTACAAACATGGTTAACCAAGAAAAGTTAATAAAGGAAATAAAATCACTTAGTGATTCTATTCGAGATAAAAACAGAGCATTAAAATTAGGTATTAGCGAAAGGGAGAAATTTCTTGAATCTACTTTTAAACCTATTACTGAACCCTTGAAACAATTAAACAAAAAATTTGCTAAACCCGTTTTGGAAGGAGATGCAATTGCACCTATTACAAAGTTTGAAAGAGAAAATGTAAAATCAGAAGATTTTAGTGATGAAGACCTGGAATCCTCTACATATAGTGGTTTTACCGGCGGAGAACCTGAAAGAGAGCTAGAATCACCAGACTATAGTGGTATAAGAGAATTATATGAAGTAAAAGCTAAAAGAGGACATGAAGATGTATCAACTGCTAGTGAAGAGGAAAAAGAAGAAGAAGCAAGGGAAGGTCCGTCAAACATAAGCTTGTTGGGTGAAAACATTCATAACAAAGGACCTTTAGGAAGGAAATACATGATAAAAATGTTAGCTGGAATAAATCCTAATAAAAACTACCATAGTTATGGAGTAAGATTAACAGAAGAAGGTTTAATGGTTGGTAATAGCCCGGTAAACATTGATGAAAATGATAATATTATTGTTGGTAATCAAAGATATAAGGGCACAAGAGGATTATTTGAATTATTATTTGAAAAAAAGCCTTTAGAATTGTTAGTTAAAGAAGAAGACATGGAAGCATATAAACAGATTTTGGAACACACCAATGCATACAGGAGAAAATATTTAGCTGACCAACCAGTTTTTAGATCTAGGTCTTTAAAATATAGAGTATTTGTATCCAAGTTAATACCAACAACGAGAAGACAACCAATGCCGATAATGCCAAGAAAACCTGTAAAACGAAGGTTTGTGTCATCCACTTTGGATATAAGTGCTCCAGAACCAAGAAAAAGAAACAAATCTGTTACAGGTACAGGTTTAATGAAGAAACTATATAACACAAATGTGATTTATTACAATAATATCAATAAATTGGTGGATAGAATGAAACTAATACATGAAGCTAAAGAAGCGGGTCATACTGGATTGGAAAACGAATGGGTGGCTTTAGTGGATGAACTCCGAAACCGTGGGGTAATCTCATAAAAAATGCGTTACTCACTAGATTACTATTCAGTTGCACCATGAGTGTCGACAAGTTCGGACGTTACTCCTCGGATGGGTTATATTACGCAAATAATTTAAAAAGAGGAGCTAGTTTACCACAAACACCTGATGGGGATTATGATATAACTAATAAAAGGTTAAAAAACATAAAAGATCCCACAGATGAAAACGATGCAATAAATTTAAAAGTATTAAAAGAAAAGATATCACCAACATTAAGACTACAGAAAAACACATATGACGCAGGTAATCATAGAATTGTCAATGTTGGTAAGCCAAATCAAAACGCTGATGCAATAAACAAAGGTTATTTATCATCAGAATTAAAAAATACGTTAAAATTCAATGGAAAAACGTATACTGCTGAAAATAAACGTATATCCAACGTAGATGACCCTAAAGATGCAAAAGACAGCGTAAATAGACGCTATTTACATTCATTAATACCTGAAAAGACAAAAGATGGTTTTTCTTTTTATAAATTTGTTATTAACGATATAGGTTATCCGAAAAATGAAAATGATGCTGTAAATTTAAAATATATAAAAGATCATTGTATTACACGTGATGTAGGAGTTATTGATTGTCTAGGTAATTGTTTAGCGAATGTTAAAGATGGTTCGGCACCATCAGATGGTGCAACAGTGGGTCAAATGAAGGAAACTTTAAAGCAAGAAACATCTGGATTTGTAAAACAGGATCAAGTAGTATCACGGTCGGGTGATGTGTTTGTACAAGGAAATGAAAAGTTTATTTTACTTGAACAAAAAAATAATGTTTGGGATTGCAAAGACATGAAATTATCAAATGCGCATTTAGCTACAGATGCTCATGATGTTCCGATTTTATCACAAGTTTTACATACTAATCCAAACAATTATCATAGAAGTTGGTTGGGTACAAATAGAAGAATAATTGACATATTTCCAGGTATCGATGATTACGATTGTGTTGTAGTAAAACAATCTTTAATATTAGACAAACCAAAAGGTAGTACTTTCAATGCGAAAAATAAGAAAATAGGTAATTTGGCACAAGGAACAGATCCAAAGGATGCTGCAACTGTAGGACAAACATTACAATATGATAGTGCAAATCAAGAGTTTATTTATAATACCAAAAAATTTAAATTAATGGATGTAAATGATTATCAAAATATATTAATTGCAGATCCAAATTCATTTAGCGGATTTAGAAAATTGTCTGGTGAGGAATTTATTCATAAAAATCATGTATTTAGAAATGAAGCAGACAGATCATTAATTAGTGCAGATTTAAAATATTTTAAATGTCCCGGGAATGATGCAAATGTAACTGATGAAGACTAAGAATTTGTATAAAAACTGATATGGGTTAGAAATCGGGACTAATATTATAAAAATGGGTTACACTCTAGAATGTTATTCAGTTGCACCATGAGTGTTGACAAGTTCGGACGGTATTCATCAGATGGATTATATTACTTTAATACTTTAAAAAGAGGTGTTGGATTACCACAAACACCTGATGGAGATTATGATATTAGTAATAAACGGTTAAAAAACATTAATGATCCCACAGATGAAAATGATGCAATAAATTTAAAAGTATTAAAAAAAGAGATATTACCAACACTGAAACTAAACAAAAACACATATAACGCGGGTAATCATAGAATTTCCAACGTCGGTAAGCCAAATCAAAACGCTGATGCAATAAACAGAGGTTATTTATCATCGGAATTGAAAAATACGTTAAAATTCGATGGAAAAACGTATAATGCTGAAAATCGACGTATATCTAACGTAGCAGACCCTGTAGATGAAAAAGACAGCATAAATAGACGCTATTTACATTCTATAATACCTGAAAAGACAAAAGATGGGTTTTCTTTTTATAAATTTGTTATTAACGATATAGGTTATCCAAAGAATGAAAATGATGCTGTAAGTTTAAAATACATCAAAGATCATTGTATTACACGTGATGTAGGAATTATTGATTGCTTTGGTAATTGTTTAGCGAATGTAAAAGATGGTTCTGCACCATCAGATGGTGCAACGGTGGGGCAAATAAAGGAAACTTTAAAACAAGAAACATCTGGTTTTGTGAAACAAGACCAAGTAGTAACACGACAAGGAGATGTATTTGTACAGGGAAATAAAAAGTTTACTTTACTTGAAGAAAACAATAGTGTTTGGGATGGTAAAGGAAAGTCATTGACAAATTTAGGTATTGGTGAAAAGCCTGGTGATGCTGTTACTTATGAACAGATAATACAATTAGAGCCAACTGGAAAACAATGGTGGAATTGTGATAACAAACGATTAACAAATGTTGCAGACCCTGATTATGCTGATAACGCTGTAACTGTTAATTTTCTTGTTAAAGTAATAGGTAATTTATTATTTGATATGCATAATTATATTGCAGCCGGACAACATAAACCTATTGATGAAAAAATGAGAAGTGCATGGATTAAACAAGAAATTCTTTATAAATACTTTTTTAATCATAATACAAAAAGTTTAGATCAACAGATTGGGGTACTTTTGATATTTAATTAAATAACACCATAAATTACATCATTTATGTGCAACCTGTCATAGAGGTAACACATAGGTTA
Organism: Neoaliturus tenellus; assembly: GCA_030545055.2. Lineage (NCBI taxonomy): Eukaryota > Metazoa > Arthropoda > Insecta > Hemiptera > Cicadellidae > Neoaliturus > Neoaliturus tenellus. The sequence continues at coordinate 196,032,058 of CM061532.1, forward strand.
CGCTTTTCGAATATAAAAGACAATCATGGCATTTCATTACACCAGTCCATATCGAGACACTGTAAGGAAAGGAGGTGGGATCACGTCCACAGCGGTTTCTCTATTAAGTAAAGCCTTAAATCGAATTCCAGTAGGATCTATCGTAAATAGAGCAATAGACGCTTTACCATACGAATTTCATATACCGGGAGGTTATCAGTATTGCGGACCAGGAACTAAATTGAAAAAACGACTGGAAAGAGGTGATCCAGGCATAAATAAGTTAGATCAGGCTTGTAAAGAACACGATATCGCATATTCCACGTTTACCGATTCAAAAAATAGGTCAATCGCTGATAAAAAGCTAGCGAATATAGCTTGGCAACGAGTAAAGTCTAGTGACGCTAGTATTGCGGAAAAAGCAGCAGCTTTAGCGGTAACAGCAGGTATGAAGGCTAAAACAGCGGTAGGAGGTGGAAAAAGGAGGGGTAAGAATAAAAAAGGATCAAGCAAGAGAAAACATGGTGGTAATATTAGACTAAAAAGACGTTCTCCAAGGAAAAATAATAAAAAACCGACAATATGGTCAATGGTAAAAAACGGGGCTGGTCTATACCTAAGACCGTATCGTGCATATTAAATAAAAGAAATCAATTGGTTATACCGCATAAAGCGTTGACTAATGTTGAATTATTTAAATATATTTCCTGTTTAAAAATACCATTTTTCCGCGGAGTATTTATGAAAGACAGTTTACCAAAGAAAATATGGAAAAATGAGACTGGAATCGTAAATTTGGATAATACTGAAGGGCCCGGCACCCATTGGGTGTGTTATAAGAAACTAAATAGTAATGTATATTATTTTGATAGTTTTGGAAATTTGCCACCACCTAAAGAACTTGAACATTACTTTAAATCTGCTAAAAACATATATTACAACTATAAAAGAGAACAACCTGATAATACTTCAATATGCGGTCATTTATGTTTGGAATTCCTAGCTAAAAGTATCAGTCACTATTGAGATGTCTTCCTATACGGTATCATTAACAGGAAAATCGTCCACTTTACGAAGTATCCTTTTTCCAGCGTTACGCTTGCAAAAAGGAAGATTTTGGGAGGCAGCACTGTTGGATTTTACAACTTACAACTCTATTCCCAATGTTACGGAAGGTAAAAATAACTTATTGCATTATTATAAAGGAAAAGATGCCAGTGGGAAGTTTACAGACTTGGAAGTTTGCACTCTACCCACAGGTTCTTATGAAATTGATCATATTAATGAATTTTTGCAAAATAAAATGGGAAAAGACAATATAACGCTAAAAGGTAATAACAATACAATGAAAGCTGAGCTTACTTCAAAATATTATATAGATTTCAGTAAGTCACACTCAATTGGTGATTTATTAGGATTTCCCAAAGATGGAGCAATTTTAGAACCAAATAAAACACATTCCGGTAAACAAACTGTAACAATATTAAAAGTCAATAGTATAGACATAACTTGTAATATTATACAAGGAGCTTACAGAGATGGAGCAAATACTCATATAATACATACTTTTTACCCCAGTGTACCACCTGGATTTAAAATTGTTGAAAAGCCGCAAAACCTGGTATATCTACCTTTGAACACCACTTTCATTTCAGACATCGTGTTGAACGTATTGGATCAAGACGGTAACTTGATAGATTTCCGAGAAGAGCCTATTACGGTTAGATTACATTTAAAATCAACACTTTAATATAACATCATGGGTTTAACATTTAAAAGCGAACAACCTACGGGAATCCGCATTAGTAGCTCTTCAGCTGTGGAGGAGTTAACACGCGAGAACATTCGTTTCTTAGAGAGAATTGGATTAAAAGTAACCGATAATGGATATACTGGATATAGCTCAGGGTCCAACATTCGACGAAACCCTATGGGAAAAAGAATATCACACCTACAACCCTTACACTTCATCAAAATTAAACAATAACGATGAAATTCGTATTCCCATACAAAATCAAGACATTTACACACTACCATGTGAAAGTTACTTGTATATTGAAGGAAAAGTTACTAAAAAGGACGGTACTACTACTGGTACAACAGTTCCATTTATAAATAATCCCATGGCTTTCCTGTTTGATGAAATTAGATATGAAATATCAGGTGTAACAGTTGATTCTACTAAAAAAGTAGGTATTGCAACAACTTTAAAGGGATTAACATCTATATCACCTAATGAAACCAATTTAATACAACCTGCAGGATGGGTTTTACCTGCAAAAGACACAATCACTCCAGATACAAATGGAAATTTTGATTTTCATATTCCGTTACGTTTGTTGCTTGGTTTTGCTGAAGATTATAGGAAAATAATATTAAACGTTAAACAAGAATTAGTTTTGTTGAGATCTTCAAACGATAAAGATATTATTAAAGCTCCAGACGGTACAACAGATGCAACTTTAGAATGGAAATTAACATTAGACAAAATTGTATGGAGAGTTCCACATGTTAAATTAGCTGACGAGCATAGAATGCTACTATTAAGAAAGTTAAAGGCTGATCGTGATATTGTAATTCCTTTTAGAAGTTGGGAATTTCATGAACATCCCAGCTTGCCAACTACGGATCGACACACTTGGACAGTTAAAACATCTAATTATGTGGAACGAGCCAGGTATATTATATTTGGTTTACAAACAGGTAGAAGAGACACCATCACCAAACATGCAGGCCAATTTGATCATTGCAACTTGAAAAATATTAAAGTTTATTTAAATTCACAATTTTTTCCATACGATAATTTAAATGTGTCATTTGCTAATAAAAAGTACAGCATATTGTACGATATGTATGCAAGATTCCAAAGTTCATATTATGGTAAAACGAATGCACCTTTACTATCACCAGAAAAATACTTAGATGGTTACCCTATAGTTGTAATCGATTGTTCTAAACAAAATGAATCGGTAAAATCATCAAGTGTAGATATAAAAATAGAAATGGAATTCAACGCGCCTATATCGGCTAATACAACTGCATACTGTTTAATTCTACATGATAAAATCGTAACATACACACCTTTAACTGGAATTGTTAAAAATGTATTGTAAAAGACCGGTTTTCCTACATTCCAATGCATTCCGCGAGTATAAAAGCAGAGCGTTCAGTTCGCTCCTTATCAGTTTGTTGCCTGTTGTTGTATGGGTAGCATCTTATTCAATATGACTTCTCCTAGTGGTACACAAGAAAATGTAGTAGATATTGAGAAGGAGATATCCGACTTTTTAGATCTTCAAGGTCAACCGGAGGGAGATGAACACAACGCTTGCGGACAACTCCACGCCAGTAATAATGTTGAGGAAAAAGGTAAAAGAAGAAAGAATGCACACAAGAGGAAAAGGGATATTGAAGATAATATTTCTCCTAACATATTAAGTGAGGTATTCTTGCGAATATTTTACCCAATCTCTTCCAGTTTGGACAAAAGTGTTTTAATCGGTGTTATGAAATCGACGGATTATTCACCTACTGTAATTTTAACTCATGGACCCAAAATGATTTTGTTCACCGATAGTGCTTGGGAATCTTTTATGAAGCACTTGCATCTGCTAGAATGCTATTTAACTAGTAACATGTATGGAAGAAAGACAAGAGTAGGACTTTTGGATTCAAATGTGGAAATTGATATTATAAAGAATCGTGGTGACCATCAGTTGCGGTTTAGAGACACAACAATACATGATAGAAAGATTCAACTTAATCGAGAAGAGTTTTTTATTCTAACCTGTGCAACTGAACCAATAACAAGATACTTGAGACAACTAGTGTTTTCAAGTTCTATTATTAAAGATTATTTGGAAGACACTTTGGACAAACAACCGGACGCACCTATACTGTACGGACCTGTGGATACTTCTATATTTAATAGAGTTCCTCATGAAGTACAAATGTGGAGACAATTGGAAAAATACGCTCAACTACATAAGAAATCAGTAAAACAGGAAGAAGAGGAAGAAGGAGGAGAAGAATCAAGTGTTAGTGATGAAAATGAAAACAAGGAGAATGTAAAGATGGAAACTTAGATGACAATGGTTGGTTTTTAAAACAATATCAAACGCTTTGTGGGGTTAGGCCTACCGGGGACGGTGCCCACGTTAAATATACACCAACGCGCCAACAACTGTACGGCCTGGTATAAAAGTCGTACCTACCGTGGTGTGGAAATCAGTTGATCTTTGGACTTCGACATGAGCAGACGAGTGGCCTTCGCAATGGACAAGGAAGAAGAACAAGTAAAGTCCAAACCTGGTATAATTGAGTTCCAAGCGTTTCGGGGTAATGACGATAGATTTATCATAAAAGAACTTGTGTTTTTCGACATCAATACAGGTGTTCCATATACATTTTTGTTCAAACCACCATGTTCTTATTCATCATTAACTAGCAAAGCCGCTACTACCAACAGGTGGATTTCAAAATATTTCCATCATATCGATTGGTATGATGGTTTTGCAAGTTACACAGACTTGTATCACATCATGCATCAGTTTTCAAACAGGTTTACCAATATTTATACAAAAGGACTGGAAAAGAAGAGATGGATCGAAGAATTTACTCATGTTCCGGTTAATGATGTGGACTTGGATAAAAACTACAAGTATACGATGGAAAATGTTTGTATTTGTACTAAAAGTCCAGAACATGAAAAAGATAGACATTGCGCTTTAAAAAACGCCTATAAACTCGCATCTTACCTTCAAAGTGGGGAAGTGGGGAGTGGTGGGGGTGACGGGGGTTATATAAGTGAGGAGCAGACCGGGACCTGGCATGAGTATTACTCGAGATTCCGAGACGACAACATCTCCCAGCAAGAAGACGAAGAAGAAGACACTCTTTAACTCAACCATGGCATCTCACCAGTTCCTGCAAACTTTGGTTGAGCAGTTCAATGCTCACTCCAAATCTACCATACTACCTGTCAAGAAGTGTTCCGAACTTAAAGATGAGAAGCACTACATTATCCACGCCATGAAGAAGATGGAGACTACAGTTGGAGAGACCATCTGCTGCAGTCTTAGCGAGGCACCATTCACTCCGGGGGATGAGCCCAAGTTCCAAGTCTACCTGCCAAAACGATTCGTCCATCTCCTCCAGAACGAGGATCTGCGCTCCATCCAACCTGGCTGTCTCTACCTGGTTTCCCACGGTTGCACGGGTAGCAATTCCACCGAGTTGACCATCCACATCGTCGACAAGCAGCAGTGTTAGATTTAAGTTTTACTGTTGTACATATGTTATTGTAATGTTTTATAAATAAACCATAAAAGACAAAAAAAATACAAAAGACAAAAAATGCAACATATCAATATGTGAGGTTTGTCACATATTGATATGTTGCATTTTTTTTAAACTTCGCGGGTGACCTTGACCTTTGACCTTTGCATTTCACAGTTACCCCTACCACCAAGCTAAAGGTCAAACATGCTTCAATGCAAACACCCCCACCACTTTTTCATAGTACCCCTAAGCGCTGTGCCTCAGCTTCATTTCAACTCCGACGGTCAACAGTACAACATCAAGATGTCTCTCAATGTAAGTTGTGCTAGTTACGAGGAGGTAACCATTAAGACTCAGCAGGAGCTGAACGACTTGTACAAGGAGTTGCAGCTGATGGTGGCGCGAGGCTACCGTATAAATGTGCAAGTCTACGCTTGCAATATACGCAATCTCCGACACCCAAAAGAAGAGTCTGAACATTACTCTTCTCCAGCGACTTCATCACCGGCGTCCATGAAGACTGAAGCGAGCCAGACTTTGGATTATTTCAGCTGACTAGCAGTTGGTTTCTTCTTCTTACCATTGTAGAATATGTTTATTTCTTTATTATATTAAAGATGTAAAAGAGAAAAAACACCTATCTTGTTACTGACGTATGTGCTCAGTAACAAGATAGGATTTTTTAAAACACAATTTGGATGACCTTGAAACTTCCCCCACTTTTTTATAGTACCCCCAAGCGCTGTGCCTCAGCTTCATTTCAACCCCAACGGTCAACCATACAACATCAAGATGTCTCTCAATGTAAGTTGTGCTAGTTACAAGGAGGTAACCATTAAGACTCAGCAGGAGCTGAACGATTTGTACAAGGAGTCCAAAAATGAGGTTGTCGACAAATCCGATGATCAACAATTGTGGGACTCCTCTATTACAGAAAAGGAATTACATGCAGCCGTCGAAGCTGTCGAGGAAAAGGAAAAGAACCTTAGACAGCTCTGGTTGGCTCAGATGGATATTTGCGGATCTGTGCCGCGTGATGATTTTGAACTTCAATGTCAGATGGCGATTACCCAGCAACTAGAAGAAGCCGAAAAGGAGCTAAAGAGTGGAGGTACTATTTGGGCGGAGGTGAAAACTGAGAAACATGAAGAATATACCGAATATGATGATTAAACGTACTGTTGATCCCAATCCTTTTAGTTTAAGTGGTTACGTTATAAGTAAATAGACAAAGTTTCCTTTTTTAAAACTCCATTTGGGTGACCTTGAAATTTCCCCCACCACTCTGTTATACCAGCATTGCTCGCTGCAACAAGCATCATTCCTCCTCCAACAACCATGGCGGACACACCTGCTTGCGATGACATGTCTTTCACCGAAGATGTACCCACTACAAGTTGGAAATTGACAATCAACGACGTGCATTATTTAGAAACCATCTGCGATTGGATGAAGTCTATTCTCCTCGACAACCCGGGAATAAAGCTCAAGGTCACTTTAGATTATGATTGGTCTGAAGTTATAATGCAGCAAGACGATCAAGAATCAGATCACAGTGGAGGTCAACAATCACCGGAGTATTTGTCACATTTACCGTTGTCAACCATATATCCTACAAATGAGGTGGAAAGGGAAGAAGAGGAGCATGAAGTTTAGAGTTTCTTATTTTTTAAAACCCAATTTGGATGACCTTGAGATTTCCCCCACCACTTTCCATATACCTAGAGTGCGCAGAGCCAGACAGTCAGTCGCTTGATGTCCGTCGAAGGGTGCACATCGCTGTTGCTACTCCAATTCCTGACAATTTGGGGTAGTTCAAGGTCGCCACACTTCTACTTTGGAACGACATCAACTTGTAGTATTTCTGTGTTTTGAATCTAGGTCAGTACACTTTAACTCTGGGATGATATCGACTTGTACTATTTCTGTGTTTTGACTCAAGGTCATCACACTTTAATTCTGGGATGATTTCGACTTATAGCATTTCAGTGTTTTAACTCAAGATCGTCACACTTTAACTCTGGGGGCGGGATCGACTTGTAGTAGTATTTCTGTGTTTTGACTCAAGGTCACCACACTTTAACTCTAGGATGATTTCAACTTATAGTATTTCAGTGTTTTGACTCAATGTCACCACACTTTAACTCTGGGGCGGTATCAACTTGTAGTATTTCTATGTTTTTACTCAAGGTCATCACACTTTAGCATGTAACTTTAAGGTAGCACCGAAACGGTGCTACCCGGCTTGACATTTTCAAGTTTCCCAAGGTCATCACAATTTCCCCCACCACTTCCCATATACCTAGAGTGCGCGGGGCCGGACAGTCAGTCGCTCGGTGTCTGTCTTAGGGTGCGCATCGCGGTTGCAGTAATGGTCGAATGGGGGCTTCTGGGTCAGTTCAAGGTCACCCGAGCGGTGTCACATGACGGTTTAGGCAGAGTCACGTTGCAAACTTCAAGTTTCCTCAGCACTTTTGCTGTTTCTCATCGCAAATTCGCTCCAAGTTGTCAAGGTCATGGTAACTGTGACTGAAACTCGGAGCGTAGTGCGAGAAACAGCAAAAGTGCCAAAAAATTTTAGGTTTCAGCGTGACCTTGACCTTTGTGACATCGATGACGTCATCTTGGTGACGTAAGGGGTGATGACGTCATCAGCACGTCATTTTTGTGACGTCATGGGTGTGACGTCAAGGAAGTGACGTCATTGGTGATGACGTCATCGATGATGCAATCGATGACGTCATCAATGAGGTCATTGACCTCGATGACGTCATCGATGACGTCATCCCTCAGGTGACCTTGAACTGAGCCAAAAGCCCCCATTCCCCACTACTCCGGGCACATGTGCCAATGGGAAATTACCAAAGTGCCACCTCCACCCCCGGGGGGGGGGGTGGCTCGACCAATCAGACCCTCCCCCGGGGGGGGGGGGGTTCGACCAATCGGACCCTCCCCGGGGGGGGGGGCTCGACCAGTCGGATCCTCCCCCGGGGGGGGGGTCACCTATCCCTAGGACTTGAACTCTTGGATGGCTGCTACCCTTACTTATGTGTCAACATAAAATATAATTTTTTAATCACAGCTCATACAACCAACACTTCAACGCATATCGCTCTAAGTCCTGCGAGCTCTCAGGACTTTGGCAAATATCCGCCCAGTGTTGGCTGACTATGATTACATGTGAAACAAAAAAATTTTATTTTTTATTCACACACAAATGTAGGTCAAGGCCATCCAAGAATTAAAAAGAAATTCCCCCGAGGCCTAAGACCGCCGGCGGTCAAAGACCTCGGGGGAATCTCACAACTTAGGGGGAGGTGAAAAATAAAAAATAATTTTACTTAATTTTGAGTTTCCATAAGGGAAACATGCTACAGTAATTTTGGTTACCCTAGCGGGAATCATAAGGTCATGCTAATCATGACCTGGGCCCCATCTTAACCGATACGCTGACATAAAGCCTAACGTACCGGACAGTGTCAGGACTCGGCGCTTCGTGCTGAAGGGTGCCAACCACCCGTATGTTGCCAGTGACGAGTGATGAGGCCCAGCAGCGCCCTTGGTCCGAAAACCTAAGGGTGGATCCCCAGGGGCCTACCCCCAGGCTCGTTAAGCGCCATACTACTGTTGTTAAAAAATAATTATTGAGGCATGCTAAGCCTCCAAAATAAATTATTTTACGGAGGCTTCTAAGCCTGAAACCTAACAGTATAACTATTTACATAGGCTAAGGAAGCCACAAAATTTATAAAAACTAATTTTGGGGACAACCTGTGGAAGGTTAATACAAAGAAATATTTTTCTAAACACAAGACTTAGACTAACACCAACCTGTGGAAACATTAGCACACACAAATATTTTTCACTGCACAGCACTTTCACTAAATCACAAACAACACCAAGCACCAAGCAGAAAGCACAAAATAAAATTATTTCCTAACACTACACATGCCATGCCTTAGACTAGAAAAGAATTCCCAATATAATGCGGCGCCAACATTACATTGCGAATCCTATAGGACTGCGCTCCGAACAACCAGCTGGATTGTTCAAAGACAACTGCGACGATGGTTAGGCGGAAAGGACCAAGGTGGGCCGGAGTGGGGGAACCGGACCTTGTTACGTAAACAGCCGGATCTCGGCACGTACGGACCTCGACACGTACTTGTTTGCGGCATTGGACAATCCCCAAGAGCTACACCTGAATACATAACTAACCGGATCTCATTATACAATACGTGACAGCGGTAAAGTGCCAATGGCGCCTTAGGGTATGGCACCCCCACCCCCGGGGGGGGGGGGGGGCTCATGGGACTTTTCAGTCCAAGATATATGTAGTATAAAATAATAATTTATTTTGTCTCTCTCAGCGCAGCCTACAGTCAGTGTTGGTTGGGAACAAAATTAAATTTTGTCTCCAGTGTCGCTTGCGGATTACGTAACACTTATGTAACCAACCCACGTCTGCCGTCTTGGCTCTCTCTCGATACAAGTCAGTTACTCGCCGGCCGTCTTCCTCGACGCAAGGTATACGCTGCGACTCAACGCTACCGGACTTTCTGTGAGTAAAATTTTAATTTTTTTACATCATTCTCTCTTATTATATGACTTAGCAAAATATATCGCTACCTGTTTGCTACAAAATTAATTTTTATTTAGCTCTACAAGTCTACTAATATTTTTGCAAATGTTTTTAAATATTTTACTCTCATGATTAAATTTTATTCTACACTGGTGGGTTTTGGACTTAGCTGCAAAACTGAACCATGCCCATCTTGTACAAAATTATTTTTTCTTTTTAGATATACCTCTTTATTAGTCTTACAATAAATATTTCTTGGACTTAATTTTTGTACAATTCACGCTGTTATTTTTCCACACAGTACATGTTAATACTTGGGCAGTTCACAGTAAACTGTTTCTAGACATAGGAACACCAGACCACTTTACCCTCACCACTACTCATACCCCCCCCCCCCCACTACTTCCAGCCAAGGTGCTACAATAAACTGAGTGTTTCAGTTTTGTACAAACCTTACTGTGAGACACACCTATGGCTGAAACTTTGTGAGAAAAATTATTAAGAGTAAAGTTTTTGCTGGCAAAGCAAAATAATTCTGTTAGGGTGTCCAAGACTTCCACTTTAACAAAAATGAAACGCTGCTTCAAGAATAATCCAAAATTTTAGTCAAAAGACACCAAAATCACTATGGATGATCTAATGTTTCAGAAACTTTTAGACGAGCTAACGTTTGCCAGTAAAATAACGCTGGTGACTCCAATTCCAGACTAAGTGTCAAGGTCACTTAAGAATTAATAAATTAATTTTTTTGACAAATATTTCCACTCCAAGTGACGGAGGTCCAGCAAAAGGACAAACTCAAATGAGTTGTTGGAAAAAATATTATTTTTTTTGCATCTGACCACTTTGCCCCCACCATGCAGCCTGGTACCCGGACGGCACGGTGCTGTCCGGTCAGTCGGCGTCCGGCTCCCGCGCGGTGATGACACCACCATCAACTGTTCACAATTTTGTTTCCAGTTGGGTTTCGGGTTTCTCCTGTCGGTAAGTGGAAATAAAAATTATTTATTTTTTTTAACTGTAGGTTCTGGGGTAAGGTCAACGACCTCTGGCGGATATATTAGGTCGAGAGTCTGATCGCTGGGGAATGGAAAGAAATATTTTTTTGCACTTTTGTGATTCCTCGAGAAATTTCAATTTCTCGCCGTACTTTGAGGAATCGCAAAAGTGCAAAAAAAATTTTTTTTCTACTCTTGCGTGTCCTTGACCTAATTAACGTCAGTGACGTCATTATGGTGACGTCAGCGTTAATGACGTCACCATTACGTCATATGTATGACGTCATATGTCGTCACTATGACGTCATGGCCTTGATGACGTCATCAGTAACGTCATCGTGACTCACGCTGACGTCATCGTGATGACGTCACGTCCCAGAACCTACAATTTGCCACTACTTGCAAAGTAAAATATCAATACAGTGTGATACATAAGTATATAAAATCTCCATGATGTCCATGGTTTTATATTAAAAATTTACCAAGTACTATTTTTAAGCTAGCCATTAATTTGTAACAAATGGTAATTTAGAATTTCGGTAGTTTAATGACGTCGTTCACAGTTTCCCCAATCATTCACCAAGTGTAGATTCTACCATCAGCAGCTTTGTGCCCACTGTTTATTTTGAGAGCTTTAGGATTGATACAGCACTTGTCAATAGCAGACCTGCGAATGTCAACCCCGTGGCCATAATTGATACAGATATCGTCTGTGGCTTGGTTTTCTTTTTTTACCTTTAGGAAAGTAGTTTCAACATCTAATCATATAAAACTAAATAATTCTTTTACCTTGGTATTTTTTATAACATTTGGCCTTACTTTTAGCAACGTACAATTTCGGCGAACAACATTAATAAATAAAATATTTAATATTTTTAAGATAGTTATATTATTGTCGATGTATTTTAAGACATAAAATATGAAGATTATATGTTTAAAATGATGAGACCCATAGAAATAACAGCGTTTGTTCGAATAAGAATGTACGTAGTAAATCAAGAGTTGTGGCAGGTTAGAGGTGATTTACCTGCTCATTTGTAAGACATCGGCGCACCTGGCTGCGACCGACTCGCATTAATGTCAAGGATCTGCTGATGAATTATCTCGGGTAAAATACCAAAAGTTGCCCTACAACTCAATTTTCCTTCCTTCTCATTTGAAAGGGACGTATTTTTCATTTACCGTTACAGTTCCCACTAAAAAATACAAAACAGCAACATTGTTTCTCACTCCTTTGCAATAAAAATGTATCAGTTCTCGATTAATAGATTAATCTTAATAAAAGTCAAGTAAGTTCTAATTGTTTATTTGAAAAATTAAATATATTAAGAATATAAAATAAATGTAATTAATTAGATTTATTGTATAACCAACCACTTCAATTGTTACTTAACTACATGGTTATTCATAAAATGTAATAATCACCTAAAACGCTTTTAACAAAAACGGTGAACACTCAGTACATTTACCAGTTCTATCAATATCAGGAGTTTCGAGATAGATTGATTTAGAAGTTCCAAGACGTCTCTTCTTCACTAAACCTGGGGCAGAATCTCCCGTCATGGAGCGCTGCCTTTCATTTCATGTTGACTCTACATAATGTATAGTCAAACAACCAAGAACATTGCCTTTGACTTTATCTTATATATTTGACTTATAGTAAACTAGACAAATTGCTAGATAATATTTTGTTCTATTAAGTAAACTTCTGGATATGTTTTTAAGTGGTTTTTATTATTCCACTTATTACATTTTTTAATTGTCTTTAGTTCTTTAATATTTAATGGTGTTTTCATATTCCTTTTTCCTTACGTAATCTAAAAGAAAACTGTTTAGAATGAAGGCTCGACTTTTGGAGATATCTTTTGGAAAAAGACTTATACCTTCATTCGAGATCTCCACATTCCACTGGATTATTTATTATAGAGATCTGCAACGTATACGGCATGTGAAAAAAACAAACAAATATTGAAGAACTTGAGACTGTTGTAAAATGTAATATTTAGAATAACAATTGCCTCTTAAAAAAAAGCTTTCATGATTTAGGTACAGTTTGAACACCAAAACTAAATGAAATGTCATTAAAATCCCGTAAATATTAGTGATATGTTTGATTAACAAAAACATGTACTCTAAATAGGTGTAATGTTTATAACTATATATTTCTAACCATGGGTTGCATTTTAAAAGAAATTCCGTGTAAGCTAAGTTATACAGTAGCTCCAAATCTTAAGTTTATTATCATGAATAATTAACAAAGATAATTAGTTTTAAAAATTGTTATCTATATTTTTTATTTTAAAGCAGCTTAGTTTAGGTTAGTTTAGAAGTAAACAGTTTTAATTAAGATATAATACTGGTACGGTACATAATCAATTTGTTCAAATTACTCACTCTGTATACTTTTAAAGTGGCCTAATTTTGATAGGTAAATGATTTTAAAGTTCACATTTAATTCGTTTGTAAATGCTAATGGTTTAAAAACAATAACCATCCGATCGGGAAAACTGTTTCAACCATCCACTGATTTCAATGTTTTTATTGTAATATGATTTGTTCAATTCTTTTGATATATCAATTTAATTGATGATAGTTTTCTTCACAAAATGGAAAATGTTATTTTATAACTATCTACATCAAAGGCTTTTTTAATCTCCCATGCAACATAAACATTTATGAACGTTATATATTAGAGTGTGTGAATATTCTGTAATATTTAAAATATTTTTAGTAAATGATTCTTTTTAACAAGTATTGAAATATTTTTTTTTAGTTAAGTCAACTGGAAAATTTTTTATAATATTGGTGCTAAAATATGTTGGATAAAAAATATGGATCTCATACATTTTCTAAAGTTTGATCTACACTAAAAAATAATTAGTTTTTAGTTGACACAAAAACATTGTGTGAAGTAATAACGCGACCAATTGAAACCTTTGCCCAAAATTTACTATTATTGTAACACAAGTCATAAATAACGGTTATATTCCATCGACTCTTCCCCCCCATCAAGCAAGTATTTTCTCGTTAAAATCACTGAAAAATAGAATAATTGTAAGTTTCTTGAAATTATCAAAGCAGAAACTCTATTTACACTAATAATTAGTTTTAAACCTTTAGTTACACTAATAAAGCGATTTTGAACGTTTAGGGAAAATAGAGTAAAATACAATGACTACCTTTATTATAACAACCTTAAATAAATTGGATAGTTTATTTTTAAAGAATATTTTTCATCATAAGGGTCTTCTTCTTAAATGACGTGAAAGGTTGAGTTTAGCGAGCAAGTTTCGATAAGCAACTTCAGACCATCATTGTGTTTTTTTGCATAAGACTAATTGTAGTACAGATAATTAACAGATGGAATATCATCATCGGAACTTATTGGAGCAGTGTAGCCATCAGACAAAGATAAAATTTCCTTTTATAATAATTATTATGCTGGACTTTGTATGACTGTTTTCATAAGGCTTTTAGCTGTGTATCGATCATAAAAAAGACAATATTATATACTAAATTTTTAAGGGGTGTAAACGGTTTATGCCACACAACTGTATGGATTTCACTACCTTGAATAGGTCTATTTGGTGTGATAAAAATGAATATTTAGACTTTCAGAATACAAAGTATACTGTTTGTACATTCTTATCATATGGAATGCAATGGGGTCCTTGTATGTTTAATATAGCCTCATCAGCATCACATTGGTTATGCATCATCACCGACACTGTATATGTATTATCACTTGACCGGTGTCCTTCAACAATGGTTGGGCATTACAGAGAAACAATATTCTCATAACCTTGGTATCCGTCAATGATTCCAAAGTTCACTCTTGTTTACTCGAGTTTCAGTCAGTAATGGACTATTTTCAAACCTTTAAATGTCAAACTTAGTCACTTTATTTGGTTGAATAAGATCGTCAAATTCTTAAAAACAATACTGTTTAAATTACAGAGGGTTAAAGCTACAGTTATCATCATCGTCGAACAAAAGCGTAACACATCGTGAGATAAAATACGGCTTTAATGTACAAACAAAATGTTTACTTTGTGGCTTAAACATGATGAATCGTGGTAATTCATTCACTCGCGTGTGAGAAAACTTTCAGGTATAGGCCTACCGTAAGCTCTAGCGGGACATCTTCTTCGTGTCCCTCGAAACGTTGGTGATGAATTTGGAACATTTCTGCGTGTTTTTAGTAGGTTTAGGTGTAATTGCAATTATTTGTTGAGTTCATAGAAGAATACAAGGTGAATGATACCTATAAAGTATCACAAGCTGGAGAAGCTTCACCTTAATTCATGTCACTTAAAAATTAAAAAATATGACTGTATTACATCAAATGATTCGGATAATATGATTTAAAAATAAATTATTAACAGCATATCATTCTAGTATTGAAATTTAATGGGTGTTCTTAAGATTAGAACTGCCATTGAAACTTTTACAACAGATCCGCTTGTAGATCGGAGCGCGGCCGCAGCGAGTTGAGTAAAAATGTTAAAAAAAACTTTTTTAATACATTTGGTTTCATAACCTTTACATTCCATTCCAAGCCAACTCACGCGATGTCTTCCTCCCCTGTATTGTCGTTAACATAAATTTTATTTTATAGTTAATTCTTTTTTTTATATAATGTAAGAAACAACATACAGTAGAATTCTGTATCTGAAGGAATACTAGTTATAAATGTTTATTTAGAAAAAAGGCTTTAATAATGCAATTAAAAAAAACGTAGTCTCCAATTATTAACCTAAATATAAGCGAGTCAATACTTTGGAACTGTGAAAGCTATTTAATTAAGACATCTACGAAGCAAGACAAACATTGAATAGTGTTAATAAGATGACTGGCTATTTAAATCTCAAAATTAATATAGATACATTGTCTTTTACATTTAAACAAATAACTGTAAAAATGAAAAACCACTGACTTGAAATTAGTTTAAAGTAATTATAATTTATAGACTTTGTGTTACATGTTTATTCAGTGTAAAAAATCCAATAACTGATTTTTGTCAATTGATTGTGCTACAGGTTGGTTGAAAGTCACTGATTATTGTTTGTTTTCAACCGCACCGCACCACAAAATCTGGATAATTCTACGATGTTTGGAGATCAGTTTTATAATTTAAATAATGACACAATAGAGCATGGTAGTAATGCTTTATTGTGTGCTCTCCATCATTATTGATATTGCAAAAGTGATTTACAAACATAAACTGATACAATTATGCCCATACCCCCTCCCCAGCCCAATTTCTAATTTCGGAGCCAATGCACATCGTCAGTTACATTTATTTATTTTTTGTATAAAACCTGGTAAAATATAATATTTGAACAAAATTAAACCATTATTAATGGTATTTCAGTTGTTACTATCGTTGTCTTCCTTTGTTTATTTTTACACCTTGCATAGCGCCCATAGGGACGACATAAACAAAAAATAAAATAGCGACTTTTCAATCACTCAACTAATTTAACTGGCTGGGTAGCTGAGTGGTTAAAGTGCGCGACTTTGAATCCAAAAGTTGCCGGTTCGTTCCTGAGAGAAGTTAGTAGCTTTTTAAAGGATCGATACCGGACCCAGTTGCCATTTATCATTGGGCTATTAATTAATGATAATTTCTAACAACTGGTCGATGTTAGATAGTAACAAGACTGGGGTTTGGACCGTTCCCCGTCAAAACAATGCCAATGGCGTAGTTTATTTTTGCTCAACAGTTCAATACAGAAATTAGGAAATAATTGTCTTTGTTTCCAAGTAAAATCATTTAAAATCAAACGCAGACACACGACATCCCTTTAAGCATTATTTAATTTACCTAACTATGAAATCTTTTATTTTATAATCAGGATTAAATTCTAAATTAGAAAGCAATCGCTAAATTATTTAAATCGCTATAATGAAATACCGTTATATAAATCACAAATTTAGTAATTCGAATCTTTTATCACGGCCGTATTTGTATTTCTGTTACACATCATATACGTTTAAATAAGGGTCGATGACCTAAATCAAGGGTCTCCATCTGAATTGGAGATAAATCATCACAACTAATCCCTACTAATATTATTTACAAAGGGAATGTCCGGATATTTGGTATGCTTTCACGCGAAAACTACTCAACTGATCCTCATGAAACTTTGTACACATATTCCTAGAGGTTTTAGAAGTAACATCGCATACTTTTTATAAAAAAAATATTGTTTAAGAAAAATAAAATCTTTTGATAAAACTAAATTAAAAATTGTAAATAAATAATAAAATTTATTCGTTGCTAAGCAATAAATCCAATGAAAAATTTCAATTTTAGGTATTCCAGCGATTTTTTATACAAAAGGTAAGCGTAGCGAACGAGCTAAACCCAATGGAGGTCGAGCGTAACGGCTAGTGAGCGTAGCGAACGAGCGAATTCTGACGGCAAGTAACGCGAGCGAAGCCGCGGGAAAAAGCTAGTATCAATATAACTACACCGTAGTAATAGAAAATAAATTAAACAATTAAAAAATCCAATAAATTAGTTTAGTATAGGGTACGACCTTTCATTGTCAAAGATCACATCATCAGCCTCATAAAACTGAACAAAACAAATTTCATCAAATTATATCACATGTTGTTAAATTTACTTGTGTTACTTTATTTATAAATAAACAAACTAATTACAATAAATGACATTTATACATGTGCCATGTAATCACAGAACTTGTGCAAAAGCTTTGTCAAGCTACTATAGATCAGATGAATCCCTTTGTAAGTAATAAAGAAGTACCAAATGGCTTGTTTAATTTAACGAAATTATTTTAAGATTTAAGGAATTAGTCTTCTTAAATTAACCTTAATAGTCAGTCCCATTAAACCTAGACCCTCAATTTGGTCTGAAATAAATCTTACCCCTATGAAGAGAAGTGATGGGAAAAAATAATTACGTTTCTCTTATTTATTTTCTTTTAAATACTGTGGGTTCACATTATTTTGAAGATAGGATATATCATAGATAATGATCATATTGAAAGATAGGATTTAAAAGAGGAAAAAAACAAGAAATATAGGTCATTTTTTTTTCTTTCTTTGTAGAATATGTAGAAAGCTGTATCACTAACTGTAGCAAGCAACAAACTGGCAAAATATTTCATTAATAGTTAATTCCTATCTAATGAAAAAAGTTATTAGGAGGATATTGATATTTGATTAAATATATTGTTAGATTTATTTTATATCAAACAATAGTATTGATGTACATAAATATAAATTATATAAAAATAAACAACATTCCAGAATAACTATCCAACAAAAAAGCAATATTTTTCGGTCTGATTTTAAAGTAATATTTTAATGACAAATTTGTGTTGAATATTAAGTAACAATAATTTAACAATAAACGTTATTAATGAGACATAACTCATGTTTTATGGCAGCGCATAAAACAGGTGTCAAAGTGTTTCCTCTCAAAACACACATCAGGACGACTTACGACCTGATAAAGCGGCCCGTAATGTCTTTTGTCATGAAAACCACATCACTGTAACCGAGAGAGTAAGAGTTACAGTATCAGAGGTAACTTCGAAATGTTCACTTACTGCCTTGATGGAATAAATTGGGAAACCAAACTTACACTGTGGATGATAATTTTCCACCTATTTTTTCTTAACTGATAATCAATAATCAAATAGCTTTTACTTGTATAAACTTATTTTAATATTTACATAAATAATGTAGAAATGGTATAAGTAATATATTCCTTTTACTTGTGTTGGTGCTTCGATTCTCATTAAATTAAACTGCGGCACGCTCTTGGCCAGGTTTTTTATTACAGTTGAAATTTAAATCAGCGGACTCTTAACGTATTATGGGAATTTAAAGAAAATTTTATTCAAAGTTTACATCTTTTTACACACTGTACACTGCCAGTTCGCAAAGAAAACTAAACAAAAATTTCGATACTAGGATTTTACATTTTTTATATGGTTTCACAGTATCTTGACTGAATTTTTTATTTTATATTTTACTGCTGTCAGTGCCACGTTATTTACATTTAGATTCAAGATTAAATTTTTCCAAATTTCTTGAACAGAGCAGGGTATTATGCCTCTTGCCGCCCCTATAAGAATTCCATAAATTTAAATTTCATTATGTTTGGGTTTAATTTAAAAAATGGAAATTTATTTTTAGAGATGTTAATGTTTTTCCTTATTCACTTCTTCTTGCTGATACTCGCTCATCACGAAACGTACTGTAGGATCTATGATTATACCTAAATGTTTTTCTTTTTCAATGACAATTATATCGCTTCTTCTCATAGATCCTCCCGTCTTGATTGCAATGACTTCTTCGTACACCTCATATCTATGTTGTAATGTAAATCAATCAGCAATTATCTTTCTGTTTGTGTGGGGTCTTGTGTTACGAAGAAGATCACTGTAGGGGCACTGTCCAAGGATATGAAGTAAGGTTCCAATTGTGTAATTCTCAGTGTCGGAACAGTGTCGATACTGGTTCACGTCCCTGGACCTCCCTTTGATATTTCCGATCGGAGTCACATTGTTTGCTAGTTTCAAATACTTGTAATGAGATAAGGATTTTGTAAATTTTAGGGCATTGCTAGAATAAAGTTATGCCTCTGCCTTTGTAATTAAGTTTACTCTATTTTTCAAATTCTTTTTATAATCTATTCGCCAATGCCCTTACTGTTAGTTTAATCTGGTCATCGTTTTGAAGAAGTCCAATTTTGTAACTTTCTTCAATAAAAATATTTATCAGTATGTCAAGGTATGGATTTCTTGTTGTGCATAATATGCGGCACTTGTTTATGTGTTGTAATACTGCTTCCCATATTGATTTTGATAGGCCCAATCCTTAAAATTTTGAAGAACTGAAAAAATATGCGCTTGGTGTGTCAATTGGTAAATCCAATACCTCCTTAAGAGCTGAACATACATTTTTTCAACATCTTCAAAGAAATTAAGTGAACATTTTTTTTCAATGGGGCAGTTTTAAACAGGTAAATGTAGCCAAATGTAGTTAGTAAAAAAAAATATCGGTATTTTTTCGGTCTTTATGAACGGAGAGCATGTTAATTTTTCAATTTGGTTGTTAGAGAGTTAAATTGTTCTCGTCGGTAAAATATTATTTCATGTGCAAAGTTCACTCCTATTTATTTAATTTTGTCTTCAGATCCAATTGATTTGATTTCCTTTAAGTCGAAAAAATTGCTTTCTTGTTGAATCTTGCCTTTTTTATATTTATGACTTTAGTCTTTTTTTATTTGATTTTCAGCCCAATGTCGTGTAGTGAATTTGTATTCGTGTTGTATAATAGGACTGAGCTCTCTTTGTTTTTTTCCTATTAAGACTGTGTCATCTGCAAAACTTAATATGCTAATTGGTGGTAGGTCAGGACAAAGTTTATAGCCAAGCTCCTCACTGAATGATTGTTCTGACATCTAATCTGAAATGTTATCAACACATAAGTTGTATAACGTTGGAAAAGAGGTGACCCTTGTAATACACCTCTCATGATTGAGATAGGTTTGGTTTTTCCTTTTACTTTCTCAACTTGAGTTGAATTATTGGTTTATAACGACGGGATTGATTTGGCAAGCTTGGTTGTAATGGGCAATGAGTTTAGAACCGAATCTACTTACTACAAAGAATTGTTTATTTAAGTTTACCGAGAATATGCTTGGCCCTTAGGTAGGTTTATATACAGGGTGAGTTTCTTAAAGTGATCCAATAGATACCTTTTTTATTTTAAATGTGACAGTATACTTCTTATAGGGGACCCCCTTTACTTTTTTATTCTGGTTTCAGATATGTATTTCACTTTTCAAAAATTCCCGCCATTTTTTCAATATGGCGGCCAACTTTAAAATTTCTTAAGGAACACCCTACATTTTATTTGAAATTTCCATGTTTTTTTAAGACTTTTTTATTCTTTGTAATTTTTCTCTAAACCTAACGGTTAGGAAGCTAGAGGCAATTAAAGTTCATTTTTAGTTCCATAAGAATAACATGGGGCAAATTTTATCTGCCCATATCTCCGAAACCATTGATAAAAATAAAAAATACTCAAGAATAAAAATTTCTTAAATTGATGTTTTAAAAACATTTTTTTTCGTAATAACAAAACCTTTTTTTGAAAATTTTATATTTTGTCCGCCATATTGGAAAGAAGTTAATTTATGCGTAAATGATCATTTTTATCAGTGAAATGTTCTTAAGAAATTTTAAAGTTGGCCGCCATATTGAAAAAATGGCGGAATTTTTGAAAAGTGAAATACA
Organism: Neoaliturus tenellus; assembly: GCA_030545055.2. Classification (NCBI taxonomy): domain Eukaryota; kingdom Metazoa; phylum Arthropoda; class Insecta; order Hemiptera; family Cicadellidae; genus Neoaliturus; species Neoaliturus tenellus. The sequence continues at coordinate 196,053,180 of CM061532.1, forward strand.
TATCTGAAATCAGAATAAAAAAGTAAAGGGGGTCCCCCATAAGAAGTATACTATCACATTTAAAATAAAAAAGTTAGCTATTGGATCACTTTAAGAAACTCACCCTGTATATACGTTTATTTATACTACACTTTTTATATTCGTAACTTTGTGCAAGAAAACTATATAACCAAAAAATGTATATTTGAGCAATGAATATCCTGTTTAGGACTTTAGCTAAAACTTAGTAAAAGCATTTAATTGAAGAGCGTAGATGAAATGAAGTGATAAATGTCTAATTAAGTGCCTTGGATAAGAACTGACAAGTGTAGCTTTACGAACTACGTCACTTAACTTTCTTCAGCTGGCGCCGGTAGTTTTTTCAAGTTCAAGATAAACCAATATTATTTGATCGGTTTGAAGAAATGTTTCCAAAATCTTACAATTGGCGAATGGTTTAAATAATTTTTCAGTATCTATTGTTTGTGACAAGCTTGCCATTCGTGATATTCAAAAAAATATTTTGAAATAACGTCAAATTAATATAAAGTAAAAACCTATTTATATACTTGTCAACATTATCCAATAAGATAAAACATCAACATTCCCTGGTGTTTTATTGATTTTAAATGAGTTTATTTTATTGAAAAGAATTAACATTTATTTCTACTAACAGTAGTATACAAGTGATGAGATTTTATTTTATTTTATTTTATGTATCAACGGCATAGCCAATTTACAATGAGAATAATTAATAATAATAATTACATTCAAGAATTCAGCTGTGAGTTAGCAGACTACACATACATAATAATGATAGATGATAACAGGCGCATTACAAAATAAATAAACATGCACTATAGCTACAATACAGGCTCAACACGTTATGTAAAGAATATAATAAAATTACACTTCACTATCAATGACTAGACGTAAGTAAATACACAAAAGGATATATGATTACTGACACATTCCGAAATAAATATACATGCAAATAAATAGGATAATGCAGGCTGAAAGTGACTTTTGGAAAACATAAATAGATCACAGCTCATCTAGTATAGCCTATGCATGAAAAACAAGCAGAATACTAATGCTAAAGACTAACTTAATGTAAATTATCCGTGCAACACAATGTTACAGTCCACATGCAGCAAGCAATGAGTTGGCTCGACTTGACAGAAGCACCAAGGCACACCTTCGAATTCGTTGTTCGCTGTCAAAGAAGACATCACACTCTGAGGCCACTTTGTTGCCCAGTCTTACGAACCGAGCGAGAGGACTGTGGTAGTCATAGTTGGTAGCGTGATGACGGCGACTCAGAAGTTCTCGGGACCTGGTGTTTGACGGTATTCTGAAGAAAAATTCTGCCAGAAGAGCCGAGCAACGCACATCTCCATTGAGAAGCTTAAGGAGGTAGATCACATCCGCCACATCACGTCTCAGGGCAAGAGGTGGAAGTTGTAGGTTTTTATATAGCCCATCAATTGACACCTCCAAGTACTCATAGCCGAGACGAACCCCGACCAGACGAACAAAACGTCGCTGCACTAACTCCAATCTGGCCTTGGCTCCAACTGTGTAGGGGGACCAGATGGGACTGGCATACTCCAGGAGTTGACGAACTAGAGCACAGTAGAGAGATCAAAGAGCATTTGGGTTGCTGATTCCTCTTGTGAAGCGTGTTATAAAACCCATCATTCTACTGGCTTTACTGCAAATGGTATCGATGTGGGTTGAAAAACTCATGTCACTGTCAAAGTGAACACCCAAGTCCTTTATATTTTGTACTCTAGGAATTATGTTACCCGATATCTGGTACTGATATTCGACAGAGCGCTTTGATCGGCAGAAGGTTAGTGTAGAGCATTTGCTGGGGTTGATGGACATGCTATTATCAGAGCACCACTCCTCAATTGCTAAAAGGCTTTCCTGCAACTTTTGGGAATTTTCAAGCGATGTAGCCTCGATGAAAATCTTCAGGTCGTCCGCAAATTGAAGAGCGTTGACAGAGATGACCTCAAGAAGATCGTTGATGAAGATATTGAAGAGACACGGGCCGAGCAAAGAGCCCTGAGGGACCCCCGAAGATGGAAAGAAGTGAAATGATCTTGCTGGGCCAATTTTGACCATCAACATGCGATCTTGCAGATAGCTGGATAACCAAGAAAGTAAAGGATCGGCGATACCACATCCCTTCAACTTGGACACGAGAATGGAGTGGTCAACTCTGTCGAACGCTATGGCCATATCAATATAGACGGCGTCGACTTGCTTGTTCTTCCTGAAGGCGGCTAAGACATATTATTGAAAGAGAAGCAGGTTAGAAACTGTGGACTTTCCCCTCACGAAGCCGTGCTGCGATGGATGAATGAAGCCTGAGGTATGGAAATTTAGCCTGTCTAATACGAGGCTCTCAAAGACTTTCCCTATTGACGGCAGGATGGTTATTGGGCGGTAGTTTCTCACATCAGCAGGGTCGCCAGCCTTGTGTATTGGTACAACGTACCCACTCTTCAACGCATTGGGGAACACACCTTTCGCCAAAGATTCATTGAATAGTAAGTGGAGAGGACCAGCAAGGAGGCCTCGGCAGTGATGAAGAACTGAAGGGGGAATGCTGTCCATACCGGCTCCCTTTTTGGTATCCAAGTGCTCCAATTTCTGGTTGACCTCCTCTTTGGTAAACAAAACGGTGCTTAACTGGTTCGAAACTGGATAGCTATGAGTTTCTGAGGATGTGATGAAGGACAGTAAACAGAACTGAAGAACATGGCAAAAAGATTTATCTTCGGGATCCTTAGCTTCGGTTCCATCGAGAAAAATATGAGAGGGTATATCTGGTGTTTTTCTCTGTGCTTTGACGACTCCCCAGAATGCTCGAGGATTCGAAGATATATTGGCTTCTATGTTGGACATGAAGAGCGAATAGCATTCACGAGATTGAGTTTTGCAGGCATCTCTCAGATTGGCAAACTCATAATAGTCGGCAAGATTAAGGCTAATCTTGTAACGCTTATGTGCAATCTTCTTCTGTATTATAAGTTGTTTCAGTTCACCAGTGAACCATCTTGGAAAGTGCGTTACACCGAACCTTCTCAGCGGGCTTGCACTGAGGGTGGCAGCTCTCAGAACACTCTGCAAACAGGTGAACTTATCATCCAATGGGATGTCTTGGCAAACAAAGCTCATGTCAGTGCGTTGCAAGGTGGTAGAGACAGACGGCAGATCACACTTCCATAAGTTGTGGCCCATATAGCTATTGGGGTCGAGGCTGAGCCAGAGGTCCGTCAGGTTGACAGCTAAAGGGGGGTGATGGACGTCAGGCTGAATCAGATGATCAACGGCTTCGGTAACCTGTGCTCCCTGATCTGAGCTGAATATGAGATCAAGAGTAACGCCTCTGTGGTTTCGTACATGATTAACTTGATAAAGGTTGTGAGCAGAAGACATATCGTTAAGGAGTTCACCAGCACGCAGAGGAAGACCACGGGAGACAAGATTTAGGTCATATTCGGGCAAGTTGAAATCGCCAAATATGAAAACTTTCTGAGGGTGATTGGCTACCTCAGATATCTCAGCCACCGCAATTTTGAATTTGAATGTTGAATTTTGGTATTTTAATTTGTTTTTGTAATTAATTTGATTTTAAGTTAAAACATCTTAATGATCTATTTGCCATTAGCATGTAATTTGTATTTGTAGGCACATAAAAAATATATAGTTTATGATTTCTTCTATTTCTTAGTAATGATGCACTTTTAGCCAACAAAACACCGTAGGATAATTAGTTGCCAGACTGAAAGGCATTCATTAATCAATATTAACTGATCTTCAGTTCTTTGATTGCTTGATAAACTAATCATTAATTAGATGTTTTAAATTATTGTTCCTAAAAACTGACTTTAGAACCTATGGGTACTATATTTTTATAATCTCCGTTAAGTTGAATTTTGTTGATCAATCTCTGTGCAAAATGAAAATGAGTTTGCAAAGTAAAACATTTTTAGTTGGCAGTTTTTTTAATTAACTTTTTTTATTGTGATTTCTTGACAGTTTTACTACTTTTCTTTTTAATAATACATTAGTTATACATTAAGTATTAAAGTTTTACTTTCCTGGTTAAATCACACTCCCAACGGGAACGAAGGTCTGAGTTTGAGATGAGGTACGTTGTCGAAATATATTTCTTTAGACGATTCTGTGAACTGCTAAGGTACATTTCACTAAAAATGGCAACTCAACTCGCTAGGGTTTTGTTTGATACTGGGAACTTACAGTCAGAGAAATAACATATTAAAAAGTATTCTAAGCTTAAACTTCAGTGTAAAAATACTTAAAATATTTAGGTTTTAAATTTTGGAATATTGAAGAAGCCCAGATGATTGAAACTTTTAAAATATATAAAACAACCTGTAAACTAAACTTTTCTACATTGTACACTCATTTCTATTTCGCACAATCCCTTTGATATGATCTAAAAACGTGAATTATCTTGAAAATTCTTTTGAACATTAATAAATAAAATAAGGAAAGTTACTAAACATTAATCAAGGATTAAATTAGTTTAAATTTAGTTTAAATAACAGTACTTCAATCAAAAAGGATGATTTATCTTTGGCCAAATTAGAGGGCTAAATTGTGTGATAAATTTCCTACTATTTTGTCCAAAGAAAATTCGATCATACATTGTAATATAATTAGGAGCAAATATTTTAAGAATGTAACAAATAGAAATTAGTTGCAAAATATAAAAATTGTGGTATTTCGAAGAAAATAATCATATTTTTAAATATTGAGTTACTATGAATAGTAAGAGATTAATGGAAGAAAAAATATCTTCAGATATGGTAAAAGAAAGTGAACGTTTTCTGACATTTATGTTGTTAAATCAAAGGATATGAAGGGAAATCAAATTTCGTGATTAATAAGAGTTTGACGGCAGTCGATTTCATGACTAGAATCGTAACTGGGAGTCGGTTAGAGGAAATTGGAACAATTAAGATAGTCAACACTGATAGTATTTCATCCTTCTTGTTTACTTTAGTGGTTTATTTTATGGTATGAGTTTTCTACCATATATTTATTATTTGTTTAAAATGCATTGTTGATGATGGTGAGTTTAAGTTATTGTTTAGTAAATTATTAAGGACATTTTCCATCACTGATTCGTAATTTAATTTTTTTTATTGGATTTTTACTAATCAGTGGTGAAAAATGTCCGTGGTTTTTTTGCTAATAAGCGATGAAAAATGTCCGTAATAATCTACTAAACAATAACAATAATAATATTAAAGATATATATGTTAATATGTAGTTATATTATAAATATTAACATAAGTTTAATACCAGACCCGAAATTTGATTCATCATACCCTAATTAGTTATCTCCAAGATTCTCTAGTAAAATAGTTTTTGTCACTCTGATTCCAATAAAAGAAGTAAATATTGTAGCACTATGAGCTATTTGATTTGATAATGTAACAATATTGGAATGGCCTTAATACAAACTATACTGCTATGTTAAGCACGTTAACTAAAAAATAACGAATAGAGTTGTTAAAGTGACGCATATTTATTGCTTTTGTAGTCTCTCCATTGCATTTTAGTGTCTGACTGTCATTTTAGACACCAGGCCACTTTAAACTCTTCATAGATTTGTAAGATAAATCGTATATGACAGTTTCCTCACCCACTAGAGGATTAATTTCACAGTTATTTAATTTTTGTAAGCGGATAATGTACATACCAAGGAAACCTCACTATTTTCATAGCTTAAACATTTTAAAACTTCACCAAGATCAATTGTAAAGTCTCAGAGTAAATAGAAATGCCACAGACAGATCCCCCAGGCGATTCATGATGAGGCTCTACTTACAGAGGCCTGCCTCTGAGAACTAGGGATGGCATTGGAAGATGACTTTTTTGCATCAGTAATTAAATTTTAGAAATTCTATAATTTAACACTTTTAAATCTCACATTTACTACTAATATTATAAAAGAATGTTCTGTAAAAAATCATCGTTGAATATACTTTTAACACTTGTATTTTAAATGAATTACAAACATAATAAAATTTTATCAATATTTTAAGATATTTTGTGTTTATATTAGTATTGCGAATGCTCGTGTAATGTTAAATTTTGTGCTAATGACAACTTTATCAAATCTCTAAGCCCAGAAATTTAACAATATTTGATTCAAATATTGAATATATTTATACAGTATAATAAAGAATATAAATTTATTCCATCGTCTCCTTTAATATATTTATCGGTACAATGTAACGTACATTGTAGTATACTTTAGTCCTGTAGCTAAAACATAGAATAAACCACTAAGTTTACTTTTAAAATAGACGTAATATAACTCATGAATCGCTTAGTATACTGTATATATAAAATTGAGCAGTAAACTGTGCATACAGGGGGTCCCTGAACTCTCTACCAACTTTTTCAGGTATTATTCCTGGGCCGTAGACAAGTCAAAATGTCATATTCAAAATTTCGAAAACTCAAAAGTTTCTCATATAGCCGCCATTTTGTTTTTTACACAAAATTATTTTTTTATTTCCGTAATGGATAATTGTATTAAGTTAATATTTGGCATGCACCTTCATCATAGCAATACCCATTTTCAAGAAAAAAGTTATTTTTTTTTCCAATAAGTATTTTCAAAATGGCGGCCATTTTAAAATTTTAAACTAAAATATCTCAAAACCGGTAAATTTTATAAAAATTTTATAGGAGACAAAAAAGTTGACGAATTTAATTATCTAACCAATGGTGCCAAGTTTGTAAGGATCTGACAACAAATAACGGAGTTATTGAGATTTTTCTTCATAAAAACATTAATTTTGCATTGTAATTAATGCAAATTAAAGTAATTTTAATTGAAAAATCTCAATAACTCCGTTATTTGTTGTCAGATCCTTACAAACTTGGTACCATTGGTTAGATGATTAAATTTGTCAACATTTTTGTGTCAAGTAAAATTTTTATAAAATTTACCGGTTTTGAGATATTTTAGTTTAAAATTTTAAAATGGCCGCAATTTTGAAAATACTCATTGGAAAAAAATAACTTTTTTCTTGAAAATGGGTATTACTATGATGAAGGTGCATGCTAAATATTAACTTAATACAATTATCCATTACGGAAATAAAAATTATTTTGTGTAAAAAACAAAATGGCGGCTATACGAGTAACTTTGGAGTTTTCGAAATTTTAAATATGATATTTTGACTTGTCTATGGCCCAGGAATAATACCTGAAAAAGTTGGTAGAGAGTTCAGGGACACCCTGTATAATAGTTTGCATAGGCTGCTAGTGGGTAGTTTTTTTTATTGATTTCCCTCAAAACAATAGTTAAATACTAAGAATGAATCAACATGAAAGACAATTTGACTATTTAATATAGTTTTAGTTTAAAATACTATCAACGATGAATAATTTAAAATACTCAAACTGCCAATTCAAGCTTTAATGTTGTGTTTTAGCTGCGACCTTCTTTGATTGCTTAATGTACGTTACATTTTTGTACTTACAATACAATTGAAACGGAAGAGAAAACAATGGATGCTACCAGCAATTTCCGGAACAAAGGGTCAGCTTTCGGCTTACATTAAGAACATAAATTACATTTATTTAAACATTTTTGTATAAAAGCTAAAAATATTCCAGGAAGACGTATCATGTCGTCAATTAAATATTATGTACTTTACTTTGTGATGACTTAATGCAAAATGTCAACACGTAAATGGCATGTATGTAATATTAAAGTAAAATTAGTATCTGTGTTAAGAAATATAAAAAAAGTCTATTTTATTACGAAAATTGAATAAATATCATAAATAATATAATTTTTTTATATTTTTTACTTATAATCACTAGTAATTATAAGAAAATGTTTATAAAAGTTATAAATTATATAAAGAATATTACACACCCCTTTCTGTGTACTTCTTAATATGTACTACATTCATTTTTTACTTGTCTGCATGTGTTAAGTACCATGACAACCTCTGCAATGTAAAGTTGCATTTATGAATAATTTTCCGCTGAGGTCGAGGAGTAATGCCCTCAAAAATGTCTGACAATCTACTAATTATGGATTATTTTGAAGGAAAGTACGTGAGTGATAATTACTGACTAAAAATTAATACTTAGGAAGTTATGGTTGATTTTTTATTTGCATGTTTTTTTTAGTATTCCTGGAGTGGTAGTAATATCCGGCATCAGTTTTACTAACAAACTAAGCATAATATAATTATTTTTAAGTTATAATAAAACCATCCTCAAAAATTGTCTGATGAGAAAAATGGTAACTGATATCTATTTCAAATAAAGGCAGCAAAGCTGCATATTTACCGTTCTATCAATTTATCAAGAGCTCTGAGATCGAGGGATTTAGAAGTTCCAAGATGTCTCAGACACAAAGCTCGTTTCGTCCAACTGAATCAATTCCTGCTGCATATATAATGCAATATTTTAAAAATAGTAAATTCAAAATATAATTTTTTTTATTTTATTTTATTTATTAGGCCAATCGATAAGCTGGCTGCTGTATTGAATTAATTTGTTTTATTACAGTGCAATATTTGTTATTAAACTTTACATTAATTATTTTAAATCAATTACTAAATCATATTTAGAGAAAGGAGAGGGTATTGTAATTCAGGTACGATAGTTCAGAACCGCCAAAAGTCAAATTCCCCGTGGCTTTGGACTACCTTGAAGTTCATGTCGCTAACTAGCCTGTGAGTCAAGTGACCTTCCATACTTCGGACTTGCAGAACTTGGAAGAATTGCAGAGTGGTTGCTCTGACGACAATGCACGGCAGTCTGCCAACGGTGAACAGCTTGAGAGGGACCATTACGGTCACAACGAAACATGACCAAAATGGGGACAGTGCAACATGCGAAGACGACTCTCAACATACCCTTCACTGAACATCGAGAAGACGCTTACTTAAGAGTTTAGTCGTCATGGCACTCGACCCACTTCTATGCCGTAAAGAAAAATGCGACGTGACGTTAATGCTCGTTCTTAGGTTAACAAACGTTCTCATCAACATGTTGAGATAACCAATCACCTTTAGGGTCTTCATGCACATCACGTGAATGTGTTAGCACAATTAGTGGATTCGATAGTTCATCCAAAATATTTCCCTCCTGTCCGGGCCTAGACCCCCCCCCCCTCTCCTTAGTTCCCTTATGAAAAAGTGAGCATTACGATCTCGATGTTTTTAGTACCTACACCAAACTTAGTCTATAAAAATTATTCAATACCTGTTATAATTTTTTCTATCGGCCATAACCTAATAATTAGCATATCAAAATGAAAAATATTAGATCTTTTCTATAACTTTTTTCAATTTACAGTTCTTGACTATGCGTAAATAGATAAAACATTTTGATAAATCCAATACTGTAATATTAAACGTCGGGAAACGTATGAAAAAACTATTATTGGCATAAACCAGTTAGTATATTAATGACAGAAAATTTATTTTTGTTTAATTTTATTTATTATGTTTATTCTATTACTGTAGTAATAAAGAACTAGTTTTAGTGTTTTAAAACGATAAATAACATTAAATTACACATTAGAACAATCAACATCCTTCTTGTAAGCTAAGCTACAATCCATTAAAAGATTAACTTAGGAAGCGTAGAGGAAATGAAGTGATAAATGTTCAATCAAGAGATAAGAACTGACAAGTGTAGCTTTGTGAACTAAATCACTTAACTTGCTTCCTCTAGAGTGGTAGACTTTTAAAGTTTTTTTCCATTTCATGATAAACTCACATTTGTATTTGACATTTGATACATTATTTGGTACATGCTATTTACTGCCAATCTTTATATTTTCAATGTACTTTGCCATATTGCATACATAAAATATTTATTGTTCACTTCAGTTAAGACTTATGGTACCTAATTTTTAAGTGACACCAACAAAAGGTATTGAATAAAAACTAATTTATTTTAAGTCTGAGATTCGTGATGATATGGTTACCACCTCATGGTGGGAGGGGTGGTAGGCCTATCACCTGTTCAGCTCTCTTGTAAACACAGACCAAGATGAAACATCAACATTTCCTCAGCTCACGTGGAACATTTTATTTTATTTGCAGGATTGGATCTTTTTCCCCGTGAAATAATGAGCAAATTTAAAATGTTCTTGTATTCTCACCATTTATATGAATTTGACTTGAGTTATTTTGTAAAGCAGCATGATGCTGAAAATCGCTTGAAATAAAGACATGATTTATTTATTTTTAATTCTGTGTAATTTTTATTGTTATTGTTTGAGTTATTCGAAATTTTTACAGTATATTTTATTTATTTTAATTATTAGTTTGATTTATTTTAATTTAATTTATTTTATTTTTAATAACTTTAAATAAAAATGAAGCTGAGTGTTAAAAAATAGCAGTAAACTTTTTACTTTTTGGTCTTTAAAGTGATATTGATTAATTTGGAGCTTCAATTATCAGTAAGACGATGTTACTTTACATATTACCGTAAGTAGTATAGAGAATGGTTAGTGAAAACGTCAGAGGTTACTTTATACACGTATAATCCGTCCTTTGTTGGTGGTGGGGGGAGGGGGGGAGGAATTGTGGGGAGTATCAAGTGTGCAAAAAGAGTTTAATATAGTATTTGCCAAAAGCGGTGCTTGCGTGCTAAGATGGTACTGTATTTAAACAAAAAGGTCCTGCTTGCCTCTAGTGAATTTGGTGTTCTAATGCTGGTAAGTATTCATGAATTTAAAGCGTGCAGTCTTCTATAAAAAAGTAATCATCTGTTTACATAACATAAATAACACCATAGCTAACTACTACGAGATCAAGAGACCTACCAACAGTGTTGCAGCACTCATCTGCTAGATTTTACTCTTACTTATATTGAGACAAAATATAATTAAAATAAAATGTATGTGAATTTGATTTTTCGTTGGTGGTTACTTTTATTAACGGATACATAACAATTTATTACTTAACTAACAGTTTAGATAACGGACACCAGTGAGTTGGCTATGCATGATTGCAGCGACCATAACAGCCTGGGTAATGTTATGTTCATACTAGGGGATCCAGAGGGGATTACACATACCACCTAGGGTGTAAGCTCATCACTGCATAAACCACTATTGGGAACCTTAATACGACTTGGTTGTACCTAGTGGGATGGTTAAACGAATGATACTACCAGGGTGTAACCAATGAAAAATAAGTGATGTTTATTCTATTAACGTTGCTGTTGTTTTTTATGTAGTTTAACTATAAAATATTAAAATATCAGGTGAAAACAATAAAAACAAGTAAACGTACTCAACTAGATTCTTACTTTTTTTTTAATTTTATTAGTAAAATCCAGATTGAATAGGTATGTAAAAAACATAATCACTTTCTCATAATAAGCCTTACCGGTTTTATAAGGATTTGGATATGCCTTACTGGAAAATAATGGAAATGGAAAATGGAAGTTCTGGCCTCTCTCGATCGTTTCGTATAATTGCCGTCTTATATGCAATGTATATCTTTGAGTGTTGAGCCGTTTATGTTTTTCATTTCTGAATCGCATCGAAACCTCATGGCAATAGTTAGTAATGCAATATTCTCAATTGTTCTGTCTTACACTTAAAACAAAGAAATGAGTCTTAAAATAGAAAATACAACTTAATAATAATGAATAAAATAGATGCATTTTTTACTTTCTCTTCTTTTTTTATTGGTGGAAAGGCACTTCTAACCCGTGACCTGCATTAGAATTATCTACTTCCAGGTTGAAACATTCAATTAATTTTAGGTTATGCTAATTGTGGATGAAAATCTCATAATATCAACTCATTAAGAATTCAATTAGAATTTTTATTGCTTTTTAAAATAAAATTAAAAAATAAATAAACATATTTTCCACACATTTTTATTATTATTTTTTGCTCACGTACATTTTAAACCTTTAACATAAGAACTTTTTTTCCAAACATTAGTTACAGTAAGGGCACTTTCTCCAAGTCAGTTTAAGATTGAACGATAGTTTGTCATTAGTTTAATATTAAATTAAACTACGTTTAACCAACGTGTTTGGGAAAAGTGGTGGTTAGTTTGATGACCATATTTTGCATGATAAAACTTCTAAAAGGCTTTGGGTCGTGGCAATTCTTTTCCTTAACAACACCAATGCCTTTGTGGCAGCAAACGACCTGCCTTTACTTTTGTTTGGGTTTTGAGAGACTTCTCTTCCTACATCTTATTGGTTCTTGTAACAGTAAAAGAGAATGCTGTTTTGCCAAATTTCAACATTACAAAATTCTCTCAACTGTAGCTGTTGATTTTGTGTTAATAAACTTTAATAAATGAACGAGTTTTATTTTAACTAGCCTAACAAATTCAAGATTTGCAGCTATGTTCGACAATTTTCGTTACATTTAAAAATTTTAAATGTTATACTGTTTAGATTGCTTCTATGCTTTGGAAAATGACAGAATGGTGTAATGATGTGAAACCTAAATCCTAAAAATATGCTAACACTGTTATTATACAAGGAGGATAATAATGTGCAAAGAGTCTTGATAGGCCTAATAAATCTAGGTCTTAAAATACTGTGAAAAGACTAACCAGCCTGCGAAAGTAACTTATACATAAAATACAAACTTACTTAATTTTAAATGTTTCATATTTAATGATAAAATTCCCTGCTTAAATATTTATGAAAAAACATTCCTAATTTAACATTTACGTGTCCAATTTACCGTGCAATATTAGTATTCATATTTTAAACATTCCAGGAGATGGCCGGAACATGAAATGCATCGCGGGCTCGTTAGTTGGATTTATGATATTGGAACTGGCCAGAAACGAGCCCGTATATCACAAATGCGATAAAATTGACTGGTACGTTTAAATTTGAGTGGAGCTTGATTATTCATCACTACATTTATACTTTTTTATTCAAATTAAGTATAATTTAACACATATTTTTATTTTAGGCTTAAACATTTAATTTTCACTGGCACAATTTTTCCCCTTTTTAAACGTTTTGTATAAGATCTTGGAAAATGAGAAGTATCGCTTCAATAGAATGGTGTAATAGAAGTTACCAACTTATGGCCGGTAGAAGTTTTAAGCTCGCTTTAGAATTAGGCTTAACTACTAATACGTGGAATTGATGTATACTTTTCTTTTAAAGCAAAACAATTTTGTGCACTGAAATTGTTTTAATTACAATTGCAATTAAAATAATAGTAGTAGGAATTAAACTTAACATTCAAATATTGACAAATTTCATAAACAAATCCATGAAATTCCACGAAACACAAGTTCGGTATCCATAAAATAATGTTAGTCTTTACCTATTCCTATATATTTAACAGGAAACAGCAAAATGTAACACTGAATTTAGTCATTTATTAACTCTCATTAAACTTGTAACAAATTAAAGTGGTCATGTTTAACGAGAAGCATGATATATTCATTGGGTACAGAGGGGAACCTCAAGAAAATAATTATAATTTCCACCGCACAAATCCCGGGACTCAACGGCTCGCCACATCAGCGCCGCATCTCTGTAACTAATTACCTTCCACCCAGGTGATTGTTTTGTGGTTTTATTATAGGGCTATACTAGAAATCACCTCACGTAGAAATTTGCCCAAAATTTCCCTTAATCTGTACCCAATTAGTACAAAATTATTTTGTAAATAAAACATCTGCTCTTACTGTTTTGCTAATATTTATTATTACAAAAACTGTCTGATGGTTAAATCAATTACCCTTTTCCATAAGATTTAGATGAGAAATTTGAAAGCCTGTAGGGCGTAGCCAAGGGGACTGTTGTTAGTAATAGTGGGATTCTTCTTATCTACAGAATACTATCTTTCTAACGGTATGTGCTGATTTATCCTCCAATGCACACACTTTGAGATAAACGGAGGAAAAGAAACTTGCTCGCCTATTAATATAAGTTAACCCTAAACTTTTAGATAAAAAAAAGAATAAAATAAACATACTTTTATAATTAAGAGTATTACCCGTTAGGCTACCTATTGTTACTGTTTTAATTGATTTTAAGATATAAAATTAATATTGTCTCTTAATTTGTAACAGAATTAGTATTTGCTTGATCTATGTAGTTCAACACAAGACAAATTCGATTCAGTTTAATCATTCGTTTAGCCTAGTCCTTACCGTGGGCTCAACCTTTGTAGAAGAAATTGCTGACAATCTCTATTGTTTGACGTTTGCCTCCTCCCCCCCCCCCCCCCCCTCCACCAAAACACTCCTGGTTGGATGGTTAATTTGTTTTATTTCTGAAAAAGTATAAAACAAGTTTATGTAATCATTGAATTGTTCTATCTACATTGAATGTAAACTAGTTATAATTTTTAGTTATATTAATTGTAATAAACGAACTATTATTACAGAGGTTATGCATTTGTTTTGAAACAATGTCATAAATATTTTTAAATTTATTGTTGTTCATTTTTCTTTATGGACAGAGAGAATTCAGTTTCATTCATTCATTCTACCTGGTTTTAAACGTTTTAACTAACATACCTCTTATTCATATGATGTGTAGAAGATTAAGATAAATACATGTTTCAAAGTTACTGAACGACATTTAATGTTTTAGTATATCAGAAAAATATATCTGCAATCAATTTCTTTCATTTAGATTCCTACTAAAATATTGCTATACTGCAATCACTATAAATACTTAAGAAGTAGGATAGAGAAAACATTGGTAAAAATTTATTTATTATGGAAATGTTTCACTTGAAGTAGGTTCTGAACACACCTGCATGAAACATATTATTTTATGATTCTCATATTTTTTTATTAAACCGATTATTAAATATTATGAAAAAAAACTTTTAGATACCGCATTTTTCTATAACTCGAAGTATAGAATTTGAATTTGTTTCGTAAATGCATTATAATGCTAATAAATACTAAAATTTTATAATACATTACTATACTTACAAACAGAAAATAGATGGAACAACAATGGGGCATTCCGATGAAATCCTTAGAGAAACAAAACTTTATGTATGGCCGATAACAGGCCACATTGACCTGAAATTTTGTTATCTGTTTAACCAAGGATTTACGTTGCCTCTAAGGGTTGGCACTTTGCTAAGGAAAGTTTTTTCTTCTTCTATGACGTCACATATATTAGGTTTATTTCGTACAACAGCTCATGATGATACTCTTTATAAGTTGTAACTTTCGTGTTTTCAATTTTGAAGTAATTTAATTTTCATTATAGCTTTTAGAATATATAAATATTCCACATGAATTCACAAAATTGTGAATTCAAATTGTGAATTGCATTATTTTATAAAGCTTTGTATTTACAATCTTTGCAATCCAGAAAAATTAAAATAATATATTAGTTTTTTTTTCTTATACTTAGATAGTTGTATTATTGATCCTTATGCAGTGAACTAAGCACAGATGGTTTTGTAAATAAAAAAAAGTTGCAATTGAAAACCTAAATTGGGTGATAAGTGTAGATATTTAGATTGTGAGATACCCTAATGACCGTTAACCATTACCATTGCAAACGCAAAACTGAGTCAGCAAGCAAAAATCTGTTTGTGTGTTTGTAGCCTAAGTTTACCTTTATGAGTGATGATGGTTTTTCTGAAATAACTCTTTACCGTTGTAGGTTGTAATTATCTGTTTTCGGTAAGTTACTTGAATGCCAAAAATAGTCTTACAGCCCTAGGGCTAGAGTCGGCCGGTCCATTTAGCCGGTGCTGCTAACTTATTTTTAATCTTATAGTATCTTAAACTGGATACTATAAGCATATTCTTTTGTTATTTAGCTGAACACACTGTGAAAGTGAACTGTTCTTAGTCCATGATTGCATGAGGAAGTAGTACACTGTATTAAACTGTGTGGGCTGGTTAAAACAGATCTCTCACCTATGTCAAAAGGGTTTTACATAGCCCTAGAACGTTTTCATGAGCTAGAATTTGTCTCGATTAAGAAAATTCTGCGCAGGGTCAGCACACTCCAACTTTCGGAACTTGGTGCTTCATGCTTTAAAAAGGATGCCTTGAATTTAAGTGCTGTTCATAACTCTTTTGAGGTGTGAAAATGTGTTCCAAATTGTTGCCACCTTTAAAGAAACAAGTGCGGTACCTTTGACTGTTCGTTTTAGTGGTCATATGTAGATGGTACATGGCTTCTAAAGGGCAATATTTGCAATTTATTGACTGTGCTGTTATTCACTCAATTATATTGTTTGTTTTCTTGTTCTTGCCATTGTTTCTTATTATTTATATTGTTAATGTATTAACTTGAAGTTATTGCCTATGTTATGTATTGGTTTTATAATTGAAGTGTTAATATGAAATTAATGGCTGCTATTTGCTTGTATATTATAATAAAGACTTTGATTATATTTCCCTTTACATTGCACATTCTGATTTAATCTGGTTTGGTAACTCTAATTAACTTAAACCTGAAACTCAGTCATAATCTTGCTTGTGAACTTAGATTTAATCAGTTTTTTTCTTGATTTACCTGGGTCTTATTAAGTTTAGTAGTATTAGTATCTAATATAGTAACTAATGGGTTTATTAGTATCCAAGCCGTTTTATTAAATATGGCTGTTATAAATATTTGACTAAGGGTGTAATTCACAAAGAAATAAATACATTATTATCACCCACAGATTACGGCCCAAGATGAGGAAAGTAAAATTAGGAGTATTAATATGTATATTAGACAAAAACTATTGACAATTATTTTGTAAACTGCCTATATACATAGATAAATGGCTAAAAAAGGCACTGTGAAGGTGGATCCCTAAGCAGGTCACTTCTCACGGGAAATGCCATTTGGAATGACATGTGGAATGAATAAAACTAAAGCACCGGGCCATCAGCCCATTGCCCTGGTAATGATGGTCATTATTTAGCTCATTCCTGTCTTTAGAATAATCTTTGTTCGTAAAAACACAATACATTTTGTAATAAACAAATTTCAAATTTTTAAAGACGGATTGTAAAGTATTTTTGTGTTTTGTTTTGTCTGTATGTTTTTTAATTGGGAGAATAAGCTATTGACAAAATGAGTGTTGTATACCCATCAATCTATTATAAACATAAATCCGCATTAATTTTCTTACCTACCTTGATTGTATCCCTTGCATTTTCAATACCACAATAGAGAGCATAAACATGATGACTATAAAGTAAGAATGAAATTTTTATAAACTGAAGGATAAATGTTTTTATGTACTTCTAAATTAATATCTTAAAACCATGAAAATATTTTAGAGGGACAAGGCAATATTTTTAGTGTGTATATGTTGGTACATCAGTTTGCCGGCTTGACTAATTCATAGGGTAAGAGGAATTCCACATCCGCTAAGAGGAGGATGTGGTGTTGATATCTAGAAACTCAGTTTCTCAGGCAGGAGTCAGAGGATGGTTGGGTGGTGAAGGGGGGGGGGGGCAGGATTCATCCACACTTCACGTCTTAAATGTGATATCCAAACATCTTGTGTGTGCATTACATCCCACATTGCACCAAGCGATAGTCTTGGCAAGAATAATAACTAAATGTTTTTTAAAGGTTTATTAAGTTTTAAAGGTCAACTTCCTGTTTGTTAGTTTAATCTTATTTATTTATCTATTTATCAATGACGAGCACATGCACAATTTACAAAGTGAAAGCATATATACAAATGACAGATTAATATTTGAATTTTATAAATATAACCAATCTTCAAACAGTAAAAAGTCGTAAGAAAACTTTTATATTCAAGTAATGGACACTAACGGAAGGTTTCTACTTTGGTTTACATAATGACCTTACAGCTGGTTGTACTATGGGCCATATGCCAAAAAATCTCATTTGGTACAGGATATCAACATAAGTGTAATTATTCATATGTAAAATATTTTTGGAATTACTGTATGTCGAGTTATTTCCGTGTAGTTTTAAACACAGTTACATAATTGACGAGGTTGCTCCGTCAGTTTTATATTAAATATGTTAAATATTTAGAAAATAGTTGAATTATTAGTTGTTATTAGATACTTGATAGTGTAATAAAAATGACATTGCATTAGCATAATAACAATGAGAGTGATTTGGCTTCTTAGCAAAATTTTATTCATCAATATATTATATCACTGTAACTCAGTTGCATCCATCGTTATGATGTCAGTTATGATGATAGTTTTGCTCTTAAATCATTGGACTATTGACGTATTTTCCTAAAAAATCATTATTGAATTATCACGATTTAAATTTAGTGCTTTTACTCAGTCTTAGGTAAATCGAAGAACTGACCTACACTTGGTAACGATCAAGGGTAACGAAGATAATGGTCCTCGAGAACCGACCCTCCGCCCTACCTGTGGCCCACTGCCCTCAACGTCCACAGCACTTGACATTTGCTTGGCTTGGTTGACTCGTCTTTTTATCTCTTCAAATAATATTTGAATTTTAATAAACATAAAATTATAAAATGTATTTGTTGTAAAAAATTATATTTCATCGACATTTCGTTACCTTTCATTAGTTCGACTACGTCTGCGTTTTTTGCTTAACATCTAAAACAGTAATAGATTAAAACTAATCATAAAAAGTAGACATATTTATATACGTTCGGCACTGTTTAGAGAACTGTTGGCTGAAGTTGATTTCAAGCTTGATTCAATCACCAGATCTTGTGAGCGGTTTTTTCAGACATCACCCAACTATGCCATAACTTCTGTTACTAGAGTCCTCTGGTGAGGATCATTAGAATTTGGAACCATGTGACTGGTGATTGCGACTTGTTCAATGACAATCTCCAACAAGTTCTGCGATGTGCCCTTGGACTCTTTCCAGGTGGTCTCATTATGTTTTGCCACTTTTCTTACCTTTGGATATGGATATTATATGTATGTTATCAAACTATTACATGTGGTTGCTAGTGTAAAAATAATTCTATATTAAGGATTATTTTGTAAACTAATTACTTCCATTGTTGTTTGCACACGCTAATGTGTATAATGATCCGATGCATTTTATGTGATACAGAAGTTTTGAAAGGTTCGCGTACAACATAATCAATGTTGTAGTTTTCAACTTGATTTACAGCTCAGCAAAGACACTTTAACACAACAGAGATCACTCAGAATTTTTTTTTATGTTTGGTTAAGAAGAGTGGAGTCCTTATCTACCTATCACATGGTCACTTGTACTTAACATGTTCACAACGAAGGATCGTGTCAACGTAGGTTGATTCCAAATACGCCTATGCTATGGCGTATTTGGCTTCACATGGAATTCACATTAGATTAATAGTCAATGATATCCTGTTAATATTAATCGTTTTAATTGGGCGCGTAATACGCAGGATGTCTTGGTGCGGAGTCATGGTCGCGGCCGAGGATTTGCCTGGGTTAGGTGTAGGGACGTGACAATCTTCAGTTGCTACCTCACCCCCAACGAGGCCGTCCAGGACTTCCGCGACAAGATAGATAGCCTAGAGGAGTTCGTTCTTTGCACCACCGGGCATGTCGTCGTTGGTGGCAATTTCAACGCCAGGGCCGTCGAGTGGGGAATGCCCTCTACCAGCTCCCGGGGGAAATACATCCTGGATTTCATCGCCAGGGCCGGTCTTGTCGTCCTCAACCAGGGCGACACACCTACTTTTCGGCGCCCCGGACAGAGAGGCACGATCCCTGACGTCACCTTTGCGTCTGAGTCGCTCCTTCCGAGGATCTCTGGCTGGAGGGTTGTGGAGGACTACACGGGTAGCGACCACCAATACATCGTGTTTGACCTGCATGATCAGGCAAATCGTCGAGTTTCCGCATCTCGGGAAGGGCCACGCCAGTGGAACACCAATAAACTGGACGTGGTCAAGTTCACCGAAGTCATCTCTCGGGGAGCGCAGGGGAATCCTGGTGAGGCTGGGGCCGAGGCACTAGTAACATCCACGATGGAACTGATCGTCTCGGCTTGCGACCAGTCTATGCCGCGAAGGAAACCCCGACGCGACAAACAACCCGTTTACTGGTGGACTGAAGAGATTGCGGAACTCAGAAGAACATGTTTAAGAACTAGACGAGCCGCAACTAGAGCGAGAATTCCCGCAGACAGAGTTCGTAAGTCGGAGGCCTATAAAGCTGCGAGAAAATCTCTCCGCCAGGCGATCAACAGGAGCAAGGCGAATAGCTGGAGGAGACTTCGTGACGACGTTGACCCCGACCCGTGGGGCCTGGGTTACAAACTTGTAACACAGAAACTCAGCGCCCGCTCTCCACCATCCATCATGGAGGGCGCCACCATGGGGAGGATCGTCGCTACGTTTTTTCCTGAACATCCACAGCGACCACCGGTTGACTTCGGACGGGTAGAGGACATTCCACTCTTCACTTTCTAGGAGCTGGAAACCTGCGTTCTTTCCCTGAAGAACAACATGGCTCCTGGCCCGGACGGGATTCCCAGTGAGGCTTTAAAGAAAGTATTTTCAATCAACGCTGACTTGTTGTTGAGAATGTACAATGCCTGTTTGGTAGAAGGGGTGTTTCCGGCTCCCTGGAAAACAGCCAGGCTTGTACTGATCAGCAAGGGCAAAGGTGATCCCGAGCTGCCGTCGTCCCACAGGCCTCTCTGCATGTTGGTCAAGTCTGGGAAGCTGTTCGAGAAGCTGATCCATTCCCGCCTGACTTCTGCCATGGAAGCTTCCGGGGACTTATGCCCCCGTCAGTACGGCTTCAGAAAGGGACGGTCAACGATCGACGCTGTCACCGAAGTTCAGAGAGCTGTGGAGAGAGACGAGAGCCACAACCATTTCTCCCGCCGAGTAGTGCTTCTTGTTACGCTTGACGTCAAGAATGCCTTCAACTCGGCGAGGTGGGTCGATATGATGGATGCGCTTCGCAACACCTTTCGTATTCCTGCGTATCTGTTGCGGCTCATCGAGCACTATCTACGCTCTCGAAGCCTGATTTATGACACGAGGGACGGAACGTGGAGGATAGAAGTCAATTCTGGTGCCGCCCAAGGTTCAATACTCGGCCCGGATCTCTAGAACGTTGCCTATGACAGCCTCCTGAGGTCCGAGATGCCTGAGGAAACCACTTTGGTTTTGTACGCCGATGACGTTGCAGCTCTCATTGCTGCACGCAACGTTGAGCTGGCCCAACTGAAGTTGAACCGAGTTACGCGGGTGGTCAACACCTGGATGTCAGATCACGGTCTCTCGCTTGCTCTCAGTAAGACGGAGATTGTGATCCTCACGAAGAAGAGGATCGACACCGTCGTCCCATTCCGAGTGGGAGGGAGGTGGTCACATCAACTCGTGCCTCTAAATACCTCGGGGTTATGTTGGACACCAAGTTAAGCTGGAGGGATCAGATCTTCCGTACGGCGGAAAAGGCAGCTAAGGTAGTCACTTACCTTAGTAGGCTGATGGCCAATGTCGGGGGTCCCCGATCCAGCAGAAGACGTCTGTTGATGTCCGCGGTCCAGTCCGTGCTCCTTTACGGGGCAGAGGTGTGGGCAGGGGCTCTAGATAAGGAGTGCTACAGGGTGCGACTCGCCCGGGTTCAGCGTCAAGCTGCGCTCCGGGTGTGTTCCGCCTACCGGACAGTGACCAAGCCTGCCGTGCTGGTGGACGCCGGAGTCATCCCTATCAAGCTCTTGGCAGGGGAGAGGAAAGCGATTTATCAGAGACGAGGCGACATCGGCAAGGACACGGCAAGAACAGAAGAGCGCTCCCGAACCTTCCAGCAGTGGCAACACAGCTGGGAGCACGACACCCAAGGACGATGGACTGCGCGACTCATCGAGCAGGTCCAACCATGGTTAGAAAGGCGGCATGGTGAGGTGGACTACTTCCTCACGCAGTTCCTGACAGGTCACGGCTATTTCAAGTCGTACCTGAACCGGATGGGCAAGACCGGTTCACCGGATTGCATCTACTGCCCGGGCGTTCCCGATGACGCGGAACACACCTTCTTCCGCTGTTCGCGTTGGGAAAGGCCCCGCCTGGAGGCCACAAGAAAACTCGGTGTTTTTTCGGTGGACACGGTCTGCCAAAAGATTATGGAGGATGAGGGCAACTGGGATTGTTTGTCACAGTTCGACCGGGGCATCCTCCTGGAAAAGAAAACCGATCTGGACCGCGAAGTGGCCCAGATCCCTTGATCGAGCGGCTGGATAAGGAGCGAGCCCCACGGGCGTAAGCCAAATTTAGGCCTAGCCTGACGTAATGTGACAAACAATTCCAGGTTAGATTCTTAAAGAGTAGAGGAGGTTTTTTAGTGGGTAAACCCGTTTTTAGGTTAGCCCCACACTACAGGCTGGCCACCTGTATGCGTAATGCATTTTTCCGCCTCTCCCTAAAATATATATATATATATATATATATATATATATATATATATATTAATCGTTAAAGACTTATTACTTATTGCCCTTATTTATTTGCATGTAACATTTTAGCCCAAGTTTTGTGCCACTCTTTTTTAGTATTAAGTAGGGCCTACCAGGTTAACTAAGCCTTGCTCGTTGGTTTTAATTCACTTTGCTTATAGTATCATAACTATCAGGTTTTAAAAAGTATGCCATTTTCACAGGTGACAGCTGTTTAAACCAATGCTTAAAAGTACAATTCTTTTATTTTTGTTTACCTTTTTTTGTTATTTCGTTGCTTTGACGGCAACCCATAAGACCACTGTTGAAAAATAAAATTTTTAAACTTAATTTTAGACAAAACTCGATTTTTTCTGGGATCGACCCTTTTTCTAAACTTATTTTTGGACCAACAAAATCATAAATGCAAAGTTTAAGCAAAATATACCCGCAATATTTCGAGATCAAAGAAAATACATGACTTCAGACAGTGCTCGTATTATAGTATAGGATATGGGATAGGTGGATATCCTTGAAACCAATGTTAAAAATTACAATTTTTAACTTAATTTAAAACAAAATATAATTTTTTGCGAGGTTGAGTCTGTTTTTAAATTAATTTTGTTGCCAAAAACGGTTAACTATAAAGTTTTATCAAAATTAACCCGATAGATTTCGAGATAAAAGAAAAAATACATCACTTCAGACAGTTCCCTTATACAGGATACAGGATAAAGTGCCCGTGTACAAGATAAAGTATATTATCAATGTCTCAATTCTCTTTGTTAATATTATTTTGTGTTTTATTGCAATCTCCTGTATTATCCTGTTAAAAATCGTATTTTAATTGCACTTCATTATTGTAATTGGGTTTACAACCTGTTATAATGCTGTTAATAGGCTAAATAGGTCAATAAATCATAGCTTACACTGTATGACTATATGTTATATCATTATAACTTCTGTCACACTATCTCTGTCTATTATGTTAATATTCTGCATGCATTATTATGTATACTACATAATTCTGTAGTTGGCTGTTGTCATTGATAAATAAATGAACATATAATTCATCCTTTAATTAAAATAAATTCTTTTGATTGCTCATAATGAAGAACAGCACGTCAATTTAAATGTTATGAATTTAATGAACCTCACATAAATTTACCTATCTCAACTTGTCATCTTTGATTTAAATTTAGATTCGATATCAAACACTTGATCATGTTCTAAAATAAACTAATCATTTACAAACACATTAGAACTATTAAAAACATGCCCTGATAGTTCCCTTTAAAATACGTTCGTAAATCACAGGTAAATTGTTGCGTCAAAATCAGAGGGTGCTGATCACCACCGACGCCCGGCGCATCCGCCTCCGACGACGACGCGGCGCTTTGCAGCGGTTCACAAGCCCCCTACAGTAGGAAGATTGATGGCATTAAAATATAAAAAATCTTTTTAAAAGCCTTCATTTTAGTACGGTTTATTAGATTTTTATTTGACTTAAATTAATGTACAAGCACCTAAACAAAATAAATGCATACGTTTACCATTAGTTTGAGTTATGGTCAGTAGACGATTAATTTTTTGTTAATAATTATTGAGAAAAATGTAAGGGTTTATAAAAGCATGTGGTATTTTTACCATCAAAATGTTATTTAACGACTAAAAGCTTTTGCTCATTACAATTCCTTTTTAAACTATTGTGAAATTATTTTTTGACACACTACTGCTTGAAACCGAGAAACGCTCTCTCCAGTACAACCGTTGCGGAGATAAGATATTTATTTTTTTGCTCTGGTAGAAAAATAATCAGCTGGTTTTGACGTCATTTATCAGCTGTTCGTATTAATAATGTAGTGAAACCACAGCAGTTGTAGACAACCAGCTGACTGTTTAAATATCAACTAACAAGATGGATTGCCTAGTCTGTTAGCTAGGGAAACAAAGTTTACCTAGAGAAAGTTACCTTACCTAGGTAAACAAAGTTTACCTAGTAGAATGCATTATTCTCAAATCCTTGTTTTTGTGTATTTAGGTGAATTGAGCATTTAACAGGAGATAAATTGATACAAAATACGTATGTCATAACACGAGAGTTTTGTTTATTTTTGGAAATCTGTCATGTTGCGCCCTCGGCTGTGACCTCGTAGTAAAATTTGAAATCGTAAGGAAAGCGCTACTTTAGACCACAGTGAGGGAAATATAATAATAACTTCAAACCTCTGATGTTTCAGAGAGAGCTCACAGCTAGTGAGTCAGTCAACTGGAGCGTGGTAAATGTCACAATATGGTGACGTCTGAAGAGGAAAATGTGACATTATCTGTCACATTGCAAATCCAAATCTCTTGTGTGATTCTGAGTTTCAAAACAAAAGTTTGATATAACATGTTTTCCTATAAAATAGGTGTACTGATTTATGGTACATATTTATGGCGACATTACTATCTTTAAACTTACTATTGCTAAAAATATGTTTTAAATTCATTGTTATAAATAATAATTCTTATAACTTTATTTGTTTGTGTCTTAAATTGAATCCTTTAAAAACTAGGATTTAAATTAAATTGTGTTAAATGAAGTCTTGCTCGCTAATAAACATAAAATTTTGAGATTATGAAATGTTTCTCGGTAAATACTATGATAATAGCAAACAGGTCAAATAATCTAAACTTAAACACTTGAAATTTTTATATCATTATGATTTATGTATTTTCTTGAATTAGACGGCTTTTATCCTTCAATAAAGTAACAAAATAAATATTTTTTATGTTATTTCCAATTTGGCGTGAGTTATGATAATCATGAGTTCAACACTATTTAATACCAAAACCAGCAGCGCTGGTCATATAATTATACATTATACATGATGAAGTAGCTATTTTGACGGCGATGAACTTATCTCAAACACAAATAGTCTCTCTATTACATTTAATGTACAGTCTATGTAAATGAATAAAATAAAAAAAATATTAATGAAGAAGTGGACTGTATTTATTTATTGTAATAAACAATAACCAAAACAAAATTATAAAAATATATGGTTGAATTTAAATAAAGTAAAAAAATCACATTTTTTAAAATATACCCTTGATATTAGTTTTGTATACTGTATTTTGTATAAAAGAAAGCAAACATCAGAATTAAAACTGAGGTTTTAATATTTTGATGAAAATATTACTCAAGCTGGTGTACCCAATGTAATTAAGTTACATAAACCATTTAAACTAAATAATTTTAAAATATTGTAGAATATGGTTATTAATTTTAGTCGATAAGGAGTTAAAAACTATATGCAAACAATCTCATTGAAAACATTACAATGATATATTTTGACTATAAATTACACATTTAAATCCATTTATTGGAATTCATAATATTACAAAGTTAATGTTATTTGCGATGTAAATATACCATAAATTTAATTTTTAATGATTGTAGAACAAATATCCGTAGGAAATAAATGAATCTTAAAATTTTGACTATTTATTAACATACTTGACAAAACGTCTTATGCGAAATCATTTGATAGGAATATAGCTAGTAGGAAAAGAAATAAAACACCCAATACACTAATCAGTTATTTTCCATACTTATCCCTTGGTGTAAAAAAAAGAATAATTACCAATAATTGGAATTTTTTTCAAAACAACGAATTTATTTTCAAGAATTGAAATAAACATTGATTTGAGTGTAAGGATCCTGTCCAGAATGTATTGTCACGTTCATTTTCACCATTACCTGCATGGAAATTTGTGTCTTAAATCGGGTGATACGAAAAAAGTTGATTTCGTAGGCCCCTACCCAATCATATATATTTTTGAAATTATTTAATTAATAATATCTCGTAGAAAGACGAATTTATTGTTATAAATTACAAATTTGAAAACTAATTATTTCACTACTCATCCCGTTTGACTCCACCATTGTTTAGGCATTGGGACCTGCTATAACAAAGCGGACCTTTTGACAGCCACCATTCTCAACACAATGGCTGACATGACTTTGAGAGCATTTGTTTTCTGTATGGTGACACTTAACTAGTTTTTGTTTGAAATAAATAACTAAAAAAACAATCAGCTTGGTTTTAAAATTGAATTTAACTTTTAATTTTCGATTACTAATTATTAACAAGTATGCTAAAACATTAATATAGTCAACATTTCTCTTTCAATGTAAAAACTAAAACACCTTTTCACCAGTAAAAAAATTGTGGACGTGGTATTAGCAGCGTTCAGAAGTTAGAATCTTTTAATTGAGAGACCCTCTCTTCTTGTTATATTATTATTTTTTTCTGAAACATTCCTCTATATGAAGTTTTCCTGATCTATAACATTAATCTGATTGCTTTATTTGTAGATGGAAGAAAATATTATCTTTGCTTCCCAAATCTATCGTGATGCCCTTTTTTTGCTAACACTACTCCTCCCTTATTTCTGGACCAATTTTAAAGTTTGAGGTGTCAAAAGAATGGGTTCAGTTCGTAGTTTTGCAATAAGGTTTTAGATTTTTGATATTTTAATTCTGAAGCTCACGGGAAGCCCTCAAAGTTCATTTTTTGTCCATATGATTAACATGGGGAACAATTTATATTGAATTGCTAAATAAAACAGCTGTTGATAGTTAAACAAACACATATTTTAAAAGCTGAATTGAAGCAAATTGAACTGGTACTGAAATATCAACACAATTTCATAGTTTAATACGAGGAGTGTCTAATCTGAGATGTTCTCAAAATGTGGCAGGTAGATTTTGCTTGAAAGTTTTATTTACGCGTATTTGGGCAAAAAAATAAGTTTTGTAACTTAACCCTGGAAAAATTCATTTTTGTTTATGAGAACAATTTTGGAAATTGAAATTTTTGACATGGGTCTTATTGATTGTCCGACTGGTGTTGAAACAATAAAGGAAGGTAACAAAATATTAAAATAGAACACTAAATTTGTATGCATGGGTTTTCAAACTGCTGTAAACTATAAGGAAAAGAATAGTTGGTTGTAAGTGTAATACGGTAACCTTTTTATTTACTACTATTATAGCATAAACATGTTTTATGCAGAACGCTACACATATAAAAAAAAGAAACGGTGTAAAAGACAACATTTAAAAGTTTTTTAACCCAGGATAGAAAAAAGCTTATTACAAAAATGGTTTTATAAAGAGAAATTTTAACCAAAATAAAAATGCCACTAAAACAAAATGTAGCACACCAACAAAGATGTAGATTCTCTTAATTTTTGTGATTTCTTTATTTAAATTTTGTAATGTCATGGAAAGTTAAGTTAAAGAGGATCCAGGCATAAATAGTAATGTGGACTCATTCACTATGTCATTGACTACCTCATACAGTAGTACTACAAAAACAGCAGCAGTAAGTGCTGCATAACTCATACAGGACCGGGGAGTAATGAAATGTTGATTTTTATTCTGTTGTCATGTACGTTTTATGTTTGATGAACCATGTGTATCCAACATCTGTGAATTTATTTTAAATTCTATAGGAGGGTTTAAACAAAGGCCCTATAAAAGACATATCGGCAAAAGAACAACTACGTAATCTTAGCTAATTTAGGCCTAAAAGAACGAGCACCACATCTCAACACTATTGGAATTTGGAGAATTGGTAATGAAGATCGATCGATGAAACACCAATAATGTTCTATCTGATTTTCACTATAGTGAAATTTTTTTCAAAGTATTGCCATGGAGCAAAGTTTGATCACCAGGTACAATAAATAAATAAATGCAGCGCATTGCGCTGCACAGGCCCCCTAGTTACAATTAGTAGCTGACATGTGGCTACAGACAACCGAATGAAGTTGCCAAGAGAACATTTGAATAGGCAAACATCAACAATAAAAGAAGATTAAAAATTGTACTATTAACTCTGGGGCAAACCTTAACATTACGATCATAACAATTAAGTCTAGAGTCAACAATTCAACCCAAAACATTTTGACAGAATTCGATCTCGTTCTCCTCATCAATTAATATTTTGGATTGGAGTTAATAATTAATGACATTTGTTTTTTCAATATTTATTCAGGGATTGTTGTCAACAAGCCATTAACAGTAAATTGCATTTCACGAAGGTTTCTATTTAAATTTTGTTTCGAGAATGGTTGCGCAGGTACATCGTTAGTTTGGTCGCAGAAACTGGAAAGGTACTGCCAGATTTCCACAAATAAATACATACAATATAGACTCATTGGTTTAGGGCGTAATCGTTATTATTATTGTTTTCAGAATAAACTTATAATACATCTAAATTAAATTGAATCCCTTTCATATAAAAAAAGACGCAGATTTTATATTTGAATAATTTTTTATTCCTTTTTTCATAACAAAGTATTATAGAAACTATCCTATGTTGCATGGGGAATGTATTAAACCAAATTATTGACGGTAAAAATATTATGGCGCAACATATGAAAATGTATTTTAAAGCTCCACTATTGCTTGCACAGAAAATTATTTAAAAAAAAATCAAACGTATAAGAAACAATTAAAAAGGTCAAATAATCATATATACTGTAAATTCAATCGTTTTCTCCTTCCACAAGTCTTGGTTACAAACGAAAAAGGGTGAATTATCTTTGTATTTTAGAGTATAGGCCTACATCGACAACAATAGGATAAGACTTCAGTAAAAGTTTCCATGGAAACGTATGAAACCAATATATTGGTTGTAAGGAATACATCTAACTCCCCACTTTTTTTCAGAACTCCAGTCACAAAATATTTCTGATTATTATGAACACAACTGCATATAAATTACTCTTTTGGTAAGTACTTATATTTATCTATTTATGAGAGTTAAATTGGAATTTTATTGTTTTAGCGAATTTCCCATAGGGAATAAGCTATTACCGTAGGTCTCATGGTAAGACCTAAGTCCGGGACCATGTTACTTTTTCGTTTTTAGGTGTCCAGAGACCAAAAGTAATAGTCATTAAAATTTATATATATATATATATATATATATATATATATATATATATATAAACACTCTATATATATATATGTATATATATATATATATATATATATATATATATGAACACTAGACACTATAACTATCGTAAAAACGGCCCGATCGACACCAAATTTGGTACATATTTGTAGTCCTATGTTTATTTGGATGAGTTCGTAAACCATTCATATCGACCCACCGAAAGGGGTAGTTTTGGGGGGTTTTGTAGCCCAAAAATTGGTTTTTGCATTTTTCATATGCAATTTTTAAAAAAGTTTACATTTTTATTTAGATCTTTGGATTTAGCTAAAAAAAAAAACAATTTAGTATTTTGAAGCTTTGCTCTATCTCCATTGGTTGCCGAGATATTAAAAAGTCTAAAGACAGTACATTATATTTTGAGGCTCCAATGTTAATCTTATGGAGAATGAGGATGTGTTAATATTTCACTTATTAAACATTTTTTTTGATGAAATTTGCTATTCAGCTTCATATGGTTGAGATTCATCCATTTATGGTAAAAAATCTTATTTTTCTGGTTATCATGGCAGCAAACCTGCATACTCTTTTCCCATGTTAATCATATGGAGAATGGGCAAACTCCTTTAGCAATGGACAGATATTGATGAAACTTAGTATTTGGCTTCATATGGTCGAAATAAAATTTTTATGTTAAAAACCTACTTTTAGTGTTCCCCATGGCAGCATACCTGCATACTCTTTCCCTATATTTATCTTAAGGAGAATAGACATTTATTTCCCTATTTATGAATATGTGATGATATTTGGTTTACAGGTTTATCTGGTCAAAATTAATATTACTAATTTGGAAATTCGCTGAGTACGCAGGTCTGCTGCGACGGGGGGTATTTATGACATAACTCAAATAGTTTAGCTAATAAATTTATCATAATGCAAAGTGTCAAATTGTAAATAGGTATTAGTTGTTAATAGTAATAATTTAAAAACTTTACAGTAATTTCTTCTATGGGTCATTAATAAATGTCATTCTGTGTGAAGCCATATAATGGGTGAAATATATACATTATGTACATATATAATTTGGGATGAACATATAAAGTTTGAACGAATAAATCCTCTTCAAATCTTGACATCACTCTTTTGATTAAACTCGATGGTTTAAAACTCGTATTTTTTAACTGCACTACCCACCACCATGGGTCAATAACCTTGAGTGTGTAAGTATAGTGATATAAATAGAGCAAGGTACCACGACATAAGTCACATAGGCTAGCCAGAGGATACCGCTCATTAGCGTGTATGTCGTCGTCCGGATAGAACCGGGGCTGCTATTTATAAAAACAATACATCAGTTATTTAATGTAGCATTCGTAAATTCATAAGCAATATGTCAAAGATAATGAGGGCGTTCACAAGAATCCACCGCGAATCGGTTTGTTTACGTTTTTGCCTATCACGTGACGAATCCCACACATAAAATGTCTGGAATTGGTCACGTGACTGGCAAAACGTAAACAAACCTCTTTTGCCGTGGATGAACGTGAACGGGTCCAATGTGTCATGCAATATTACTTACTGTAATAAGTAAATCATAATAATTCATACTTAATTCCAGCCGTTATTTTGTTTTATGATGCTTTGCTTTGATCAGCCTGTTAATTAACTTAAATATCTGTAGACACAGGGAAAAGTTTGAATCGAGGATGTTTCCAAGAGCTTCTGTAGGCCAAGTACTTGTGTGTTATGTGACTCTCAACTTGCGAGGCTGCTAATGAATATGTCGAACCTCTTAAGAAGTACAATTGAACATGGAAAACCTAGTTGGCAATAGTGATCTATCCTAATTTAAAGTCCTAATTTATCCTTTTTAGTTAGTCAATTATGGCTCATAAACATTATTCGTCAAGGATTTTAAACTTAAAAACATTACAAAACGAAAAATAAAAATTTAATATTGTAGAATTTATTTGAAATAAAGTTATGAACAATGTTGTTTTATTGTGGCCAATTCACACTATAAACGACAAAAAAACAATAAATAATTATTTTCGGCTTAATCCACTAATGTTAGCATTGAACGAGATAATCTGTGAAATAGTTTTGCAATAAAGTTACAATAGCGATTGGAGGGGCCATGTATGGCAATCCACAATCAGTTTTATGGTCCATTGAGTAATACGAGTAATTGAACAACAAACAGTTTTAAATCTGTGGACTAGTACTCGTGTTATTGACAGCTATTATTTTACACATGCTTTACGACTTGAACATAAAAAATTTGAAATTTATCATTTGTTAGAAAATTACAAGACAAAGATATTAGCTGACCTCTTTTGAATTTTTACAGTTTGTAATTTTTATAGCTGTTGATTTGTATCAAAGAAGTAAAGTACACATTTGTCTCCCTGAGGAACATTTCTGGCTCCCGAGCCACAGACGAGGACCACAAAGTTCCCAAAGGGACAATGAACTTAACTCCCAAAATATATTTTTTCCCCAAACCCAAAACTCCCAAGAAGTAGTAGTTTTCACCACAAGGACGTATAAGTAGCTGTATTGTGCCTAGTCCCGTTTTGCGGAATTGCAATTAAGCACAGAAAAAACACTTCTAGTCTGAGTGAATAAAGTTATTGACACTTAAAAATTGGGAAAAACTTACTTATTATTATTATTAAGTAAGTTACAAGAGGAAAAAAACAGTGAATCGTTGCCATATTTTTTTATCGAATAAAGGATAAGACAATAGAGTCAATTACTTGACGCTTAAATAATTCAGTTAATTCGTATACTCTTAAATACATAGTATTTATGTATATTAATACATAAATATAGACGTCAGTATATTTATGGAGTCAGGTTTATCAAAGGGTTAAAAATTTGGGGGGGGGGGGGGTGTTCATCATACTGCAAAAATATAAAATTCAAAACGAGTTTTTTTTTTTTAATAAACTGATTAAAATTTCACTGTCAGTTCACGTTCAGTAGTTGACATAGAACTTAATTTAAATTACCCCTAAAACAGCTGATACATAGGTAGAATTGACGAAAGTAGTGGGGTTTGGTTACTTTCAAAACGGAAGTCGTGCCAATTGCCAGCCGCTGCCGGCCAGCTGCCATAGGCCAGCTGCCAAATCAGTTGCTGCCGCCATATGCCATGCCATATAGCTTCAGGTGGGGAGAGGCTAAATTAAATGAAGGGGTGGAGAAGGGGTGAGCAGATGGTGTTAATTTTTGAAGTAGGAGTTAGTGTATAAAGGAGAGGGGATAATTGCTTCAAGGTCATATGGAGGGGGTTTTAAAAAAGACTGAACTCTAAGAGTTCAGTTTATCGGTGATCGTCATACAGGTCAGTCGAAACCGACAAGGGACTGAAGAATAGCTTCTACATCATTTATTGTTGTAGAAGATACATCTGGAACTTGTACAGGGTTCTGAGGAGTTGTTGAAGTTGAATTTCTAGAAGGATTTTCCCTTGGATGAGTTGTTGATGATATTTCATGAACTTGAACATTTTCTTGGTTGGTTTCCATTATTATTGTAGTGTAAATTAGAGTGGAGATGTTGTTAGCTGAAGAGCATAGAAGATAATGAAGTAGGAATTATTGTCGGGGCCCTTATATAGGGAATGGTGGGGGTAAAATAAAAAAACTTTTTGAACACAGTCGATAGGTGTAACAAGTTCAAAGTTATTGAAGTGTAACATAGAACGTAAAATGTCGTAAATAACACTATCATCAACATTAACCTGAGAAGTTGTTGAACAGTATAATGGGTTAAAACTGTACTTCTTCCTAACTCTATTTAAATTAGTTTTACACTTTGAAATTGAAGGTTTAGAAGTACTTCGTTATATGTGTTGTGTTCGCAAAAGCTTTAATTTTAAACATTGTGTATTCATTGTAACCGATGTGTTACATTTAGAAGTTAAAAGAAGACTGAGATATAAAATGAAGTGTAAAAGAAATTAAAAGAAAATGCCGGAGTAGTAATTTTGTAGGTTAGAATTAACCTACAATATGAATGCTAAAAGTAACGAAGTTTATTCCATGGATAATTCTAACCTCAAACCTAGTTACCGAAGTAGTCATAACGTAAAACTAATGAGAGATGATGACTGAGCGGATGCAAGGCAATGAATGTTTGTGGCGCGATAAACTACCCACTTTTATAGAGGCAATAACTCCAGCCAGATGGCGGCAGATGGTGAGCAAATGACTGGTTGACCGACTTTCACCTGAGTAGTAAGAGAAGTAAGGTTCCGTGTCCATCCCTACTCCTTCGGGTCAATGACCGACCGGAAAGGTCAATGACCCCCCCCCCGAAAAAATGGAGCCCCCCCCCCGAAAAAATGGAGCCCCCCCCTTCCCCCACTCCTTCCCCCACTCCTTCCCCCACTCCTCCAGGTCAATGGCCGGTCACCACCGGTTGTTGACTTTATGTGGTGAAACCAGACTAAATATGGCAGCTGCCATGGATAATTCTAACCTCAAACCTGCTGCGCATGCAACGAGTTGTCCGGATCGGAATGAGTCTATGCTATGCGCATGCGCCTAGTCCTGTATTACTCACTTTAGCGCTACTGCACATGGATAATTCTAACCTCAAACCTTGGTTTTGTGTTGTTGCGCATGCGCCGCTCCCCACTTCTTTACCTTCCTTTTACACCGCTGTGAACTGGACTGGATTGAACACTGTACTGGAGTGAAACAACTTCCCCCACTCCTTGAAAACCCGAGGAGCGATAGGAGCTATATCTTTGCTTCAGTCGCCAACAAACTTTCATAGCGAAAGGTTGTTGGCGACTCAGCAAGAGGTTTCAAATATATAGTAGGCCTATATATATTTGAACTTCTTCTACTATGTTGCGTTTTTTAATGCAATGTGGTATGTGTGTGTGTGTGTGTTTAGTTTTAAGGTGTATTTAATTTAAGAAATAATTTGCGCATTGCGATGTTAGTTATAAGTTGGGTTTAGCATTAAGGTGTATTAATTTTTAAGAATAATGATGGTATTTAGTTGTGTTGAATTATTTGGTTTTTAATAATGATGTGTTGGTACTAATAATTTATGTTTGTTTTGTGCATTTGTTTTGCCTTACAGCTAGATGTTAGGGGGTAGATTAACTGTAAATTCAGAAGTTCAGTTGAACTTCATTTAAAATGGGTGGGACATCCGCAAGCCGGACTTTTTTTTGCATTTTGTTTAGGAATATGATGGGTGGGATTAGTTTGGGTGGGGTTAGAGTTGCGTTTCTGCAATAGGTGTTCCAGTTTCCCTTGGAATTCACGGTTACGGTAGACCCGGACCGGACCGTTACGGTAGACCCGGACGGTCCAAACAAAATTGCGTCGATGTCCCTTGCAGAACGTAACTAGTGGGTTGGGAGTGGGAACCGTTAGGCAAACAGGGTGGTGGGAACAGTATTACTGTTCCCATCACCTTGGATCATTATAAATCTTGAATGACCTTGACCCACTTTTGGAAGGGTCAATGACCCCCCCCCCCCCGAAAAAATGGAGCCCCCCCCCGAAAAAATGGAGCCCCCCCGAAAAAATGGAGCCCCCCCCCTTCCCCCACCACTCCTTCCCCCACCTCCCGGGCCAATGACCGGTTATGGCCGGCTGCTAACCCCTCTCATTTGCATACCGTTATAAAAGACGCGTCGGCCGGGGCTAGTGTTTCATTCCGATTCCAGACGTTACGCTGTGAACTTGGAGTTATAACGATGTCTTCTGTGCCTACTACTACTTCTACTACTTCTACCACTTCAACTTTTACTTCAACTTCGACTTCGACTTCGACTTCTACGGCTGTTACTGCATCAAACAAAACTCTTCGCTTGAAAAACTGTCCGGATTGGTATAAGAAGAAGCTTTCATCTGAACCTTCAACTTCTGGAGCTATTCTTCCGCCAACCAACACTTCTAGACTTCGCAGTATTTTTTCACCACCTTCACCTTCGCCTTCAAACAACTCCGCACCACCATCAACTATGATGCCGCCACCGAAGAAGCCAGCTCCCTATCCTAAGACTCCTTCATTTGAAACTATTCTTCATCGCCTTAGTACACCCATCACCCCACTATCACCATTGCCTCCTACCCCACCACTTGCTACACTTGAAGACCATACCTATTATAAAACTAATTCCTCTAAACCAGCTCCTAAACCTGCCCCTAAACCTGCTCCTTCAGAGCAATTTCGATCATTACAAGAAGAGCGTCGTAGGGCATTTAGCCGTCCCACTACTTGCCCTGAAATGCTTATTAAGGGAATTAAGAACGGATCAGCTTGTGGGAGGAAATGTGTTAAAAATGAAAGTTTTTGCCGTGTACATATCGTGAAACATATTTCTGAACCACAACTGACAGAAACCCCCACCGTTGAAGACGATCCTAAAATAATATCCGTCAGAGGAGAGAGGCTTAAGAAAGGTTTGAAATATTTTTTTCTAAGTGTTGTTGACCACCAACACATTTTGGCAAAATGTAACGGCTTAAAATATAAAATTAGAGTTTGTGAGAATTTGTGTAAAGAGAAGAGATTTAACAATTTAGATTCTCAAGACTTTCTCCTCAGGGATAAAAAGGATCGTATTACAAGGTGGGGGCGTAAACAGTAAATTCACTTAGTTTTTTCCAAATTGTTGCTAAAAAAATAATGGGGGAGAAACACAATGCGTTATAGCATTGTGTTTCTCCCCCATTATTTTTTAACACTCTAAGTCTCGTGACCTACTTTCATGTGAGTAGTGAGTAAAGGATGGTTTTGTGTCTGTCCCCATTCCTTGGGGTCAATGACCGGACAGGAAAGGTCAATGACCCCCCCCCCCGAAAAAATGGAGCCCCCCCCCGAAAAAATGGAGCCCCCCCCCCGAAAAAATGGAGCCCCCCCCCTTCCCCCACCACTCCTTCCCCCACCACTCCTTCCCCTACCACTCCTCTGGGTGAATGGCCGGTCATGACCGGTTGTCTACCTACATCTAACCGTTACACTAGCTACTCCAGAGTCTTCATTCCAATCCGTGAGGCCACCGCCGCAATATGCCTACTCTATTAGAATTATGTTTGCGACAGATAGTTTCAAATATAGTGTTGGTGGAACTTGCATTTCAAGATGCAAACCTTCCACTAACACTACGTCAAGAAGTGTATTCTTTTTATAGGGAAAATTTTGGAGTTTTTCATTACCTTCAGTATAAATTTATGGATGGAACAAATATGTGTCCAGAATGCGGTTCGGCTGCAATAGGAAATGGATTATTGGGTTTTATAATAGATGGTGGAGTTTATGAATACAAATCTTACTTGTCATACAAGTTTATCATCCCAGAAGAAGAAAAATGCGATATTTGTGCACTTAATTTGTACAAGTTTATACAAGCCGATCCTGCTGAAATCCATTTGGAAAACAACAGTGAAGTCCCTTATTTTTTTATGCCTTAAGCTCCATAGCAGTCCACCAAACCCAGCCAAACGGCCCTTTTCAGGGCCACCTAAGACTTAAATTTAGGGATGTAAGCTATTTAGCTTACATGCGACTAGGCAGAAATAAGTTCTGCTACATGGCTAGTTTGATCCGTGTAGTAGTAAGCAAAGGAGGGTTCTGTGTCCGTCCCCACTCCTTAGGGTCAATGACCGGACCTGAAAGGTCAATGAACCCCCCGCGGAAAAATGGAGCCCCCTCCCGAAAAATGTAGCCCCCCCCTTCCCCCACCACTCCTTCCCCCACCACTTCTTCCCCCACCTCCTGGGCCAATGACCGGTCATGACCGGCTGGTAACCCCTCTCATTTGCATACCGTTATAAAAGCTGAGCCGGCTATGGCTAGTGTTTCATTCTTTTTTCTTCCACCGCTCTTGTTGCTTTGTTTCTGCCAGTCTTAATATTTTTATTTTTTTAAATGCTTCCTTACCCTAATGAAAACTTTAATCCTTCTGAAAACGCTGATGTTTTTCAACCACCTGAAGATGATGTAGTAGATGATTTCCAACAACAAGAAGAAAATGACAGTGAAGATGAAATTGAACATGAAGAAAATGTGATAGAAAATATGGATAGTAGCAGTGAAGATGAAATTGAAGATGACAGTGAAGATGACAGTGAAAATGAAATTAATGAAATTGAAATTTTATCATGTAAGCAATACATAGTTAGTTATTTGAAGTAAGGAAGCTAATGAAATATTTATATTGGATTCATAGTTGGAAAGTGGCTTAATAACCACATTACCCTTTCCCCACCTCCACCCTATCCCTTCCCAATCCTTATTCCTTCCCCCTCCCCATATTTAAAATTTATAAAAGGCGGGCTATGAACCTTCAGGTTTTTAGTCTATACTTGCACTTTGTGCTGTCAAGTACATCACAGCAAATATGCCTCCTAATGTGAATTACCATTTTAATTCTTCTGAAATTTCCGATGTTTTTCTACAACCTGAAGACATTTTAAATAATGATAGTGAGAGTGAGAGTGAAGACGATGATGATTATAGTGTTGAACTTAGTGAAGAACGTAAAGTTATAGCAATTGATCCACAATTTCCATTTGATACAATAGAAAAATTTTTGGTTGAAGCTAATAAATGGTTAAATTTAGGATGTTATATACGAATTGACTCTTTTATATTGTATGGTGATAGTCATTCTTTCCTTATCACACCAAATGACAGAGACCGCATGTTGCAGTGGGCACAATCTATGATGGAGTGCTATGAACAAGGTGTGGACACTGGTGGCTATTTTCTTGCACAAGTAGTGTAATAACAAAATTACCTTTCCCCCACCCTACACCCTATCCCTTCCCAATCCTTATTCCTTCCCCCTCCCCATTTTTAAAATTGATAAAAAGGCAGGCTATGAACCTCCAAGTTTCTAGTCTGTACCCACACCTTGCGGCATTAAGATGCTTACCAGACTTGATGGTTTTATAGCCAATGATATTAATATATGGAGTTTAATAACAAACTTACGGATAAAAATTGAAGAAAAAATTATGGCAAACAATGAGCTAGGAGTTATTGTTTTTGTTTCATTAGTAGAACATTTTGAAATTTTGTATAGTATAAAAGTAACAATTAACGATATTAATGAACTATTTCCTTGGACAATATTTATTCGCAATAAAATTGAAGAGCAGAAAATTATAGTAGATGTGACAGCAATGAAATATAACCTAGATAGAGAAGAATAGATACTAACCCCCCTCCCATTCCTTTGTTTTGCAAAAATAGTGGGGGTAGGAGTATATATAAGACTAAGTAAGCGATACATAGTTTGTTATTTGAAGTAAAAGAAGTAGTAAATAAACATGTTGTCTAAAGATACTCCATTTATTAATTATTTTGAAGTTAAAGATGTTTTTGAAAGCACAAATGAAATACAGGAAGAAAACATAGAGGAAAATTATAATGAAACTAATAATGATTCTACGATGGAAGAGGAAGAAATGGTACAGATTGAACAAGAAATATTTGAAGAAATGATAAACGATAGTGATGAAGATATAATTAAGGAAGCTATTGAAATATTTATATTGGATTCATCGTTGGAATCACCCATATCACCTTTACTGTCTTCTGAATCTGAATCTGAATTGGACTAAGGTACCCCCACCATTCTGAAGAAGTAGTGGGGGAAAAATATCCCTACCACAAGTTAAAAGTTGGTGGGGGAATGTTTATAAATGTGTTAAATATTTGTGCAGGAGATCAGTCTTAGGGAGACTAGTGACTGAAGATGTTTCGTAAAATACCTTTTGATCCTTCATACTACAATCTGTTTGATATACATCGTTTTCCAGACATTGAGGAGAAATTGTACAGAAAATTTTGTTCTCTACTCGATAAACCACAAAAACTACCACCTAATACTTTTACCTACAAGCTACCCATCATGGACAAGGACGATGTAAGCAAAATACCATTAGTTCAAGTAAAATTTTTGGAAGAAAAAATTCTTGTTTGTGTTAGAGAAGTGTTTCATAATGATTATTCAAAAAGATTGGCTTTCGACTTTATTCAAGAACATGCAGGATCTGAAAGAGAACAATATCCAGAACCATATTACAAATATCTTTTCGAGAATGGAGCGAGTGTAACGGTAGAAATAACCATTACATTAGTATAACTCTCCCTACCATTGACGTCTCCCCACCATTGGCATCTCCCCACTACTGACTTAAATTTGGTGGGGGAATGTGGATAAATGTGTTGACTATCTGTGTAGAAGCTCACTCTTCAAGAAATTGTTGATCAAAATGTTTCATCATGTACCGACTTCTTCCTTCAGGGAAAAACAAAGATTAAAACGACTAGAAAAAGAAAGACAAGACCGAGAAGATATGAAGATGGAATTCAATAGACTACAATTTCAAATACCAGGAATTGAACTTGGAGCACCAAGATTGAAAACTCTCCACTGGGCTGGAAGTTATATCAAATTTTTGAAAGTGCAAGTTGAAGCAAGAGATCTAAAATTGAAAAGATTAGAAATGGAAAATCGAGAATTGAAGAAATTAATATCACACATGTCTGGTAATACAACTGTTCAAGAAGGTGAAGAAGAAGGAAAAGAAATTTTAGGAATCTAAATTATCAGCACCCCTTATAGAGAATAGGGAATAGATCACTTTGTGGTAATGTAATAACATGCCGCTTAGTGATCTATTCCCAGTTCTCGCTTAATATCCGATGACCTTGACCTACATAAAAGTGGTGGGGGTAAGAGCATATAAAGAGATAGTTATGGATATAACTTTCAGTACAAGTCTAATACTATGGACAGCTTGTTAGTTTTGTGTTTACAACAAATTATTAATAATGGGTTTCTTTACCATCATATAATAAGAACAAATAAATGTGAAATACCTCAACCAATTCGTGAAATGCTCATCAAATTTAAGAAGGACAATTGTGGATTTGGTATTTATCTTGCTTATATTTTTGAAGATGGAACACAAATGTGTCATGATTGTGGAAAAGCATCTGTTTTAGATTTTGAACAATTTGAAGACGATGGAGGTAAATTAGTTCACCTTGTAAAAGGCCAAGTGATGAAATTTGAAACAGTTAAGAAAAAATGTAACATTTGTGCACAAAATTTGTTTGAATTTATTAAGTATAGTGCATTGAAATCATAATACCCCTTCTACATATGAAGAAGGTGGGGGAAAGGAGTGGAGATTATAAAGTGGTGGGGGAACATATATAAATGCAGGTTGTTTGAAGAGACTTTTAATATTGTTGCAGCATTTGTTCAAACAACATGCAGTTTGAA
Source organism: Neoaliturus tenellus (assembly GCA_030545055.2). Classification (NCBI taxonomy): domain Eukaryota; kingdom Metazoa; phylum Arthropoda; class Insecta; order Hemiptera; family Cicadellidae; genus Neoaliturus; species Neoaliturus tenellus. The sequence goes on from CM061532.1 coordinate 196,093,779, forward strand.
GTTCAGCATTTCAAAATTAAATACGAGGAATGGACCTCAGTTGCAGAATTTATCAAATCGAAAGAAGATAGTAACATGTTAGTTCAAGTAGTTTGTTACACCCATAATGAAGAAAGCCATGTGAAGGTGATGAACTACCTCAATACTCCAAATACTACTTCAAGAAGCCCAGAATTTATTAAGTATGTGAAGGAAGAAGATGCAGATGTAACATTAGAAGTCTGGTACAAAATTTGAAATGTGAAAAGAAGAAAATTATTGTGGTGGGGGGAAATGTACAAGTTAGTGGTGGGGGAAATGAGATAAAACCGGCAAAATTGTAGAACAGAATTCACTCTATACAACGATGGAGCATCCTTCCACAACACCTGTATTGGCATCTGAGGATTGGCATCAACCAAATACTTTAAGTTTAAATTGTTATGAAAATCAGAAGCCTAGTACTTCAAATTGGTATGAAAATCAGCTACCTAGTACTTCAAGTTCAATTTGGTATGAAAATCAGCAACCTGCCACTTCAAGTGTAAATTGGTATGAAAATCAACAAATTACTACTTCAACACAAAATTTGTATGAAAATCAACAGCCGACAACATCAACTCATTTTTGTACATCAGTATTTAAAGTATCAAAGCCCCATACAGATTGTAATAAGTTAATATCAGCTCAATCAGGAAGAATCAGGAAAAACACATACATGAGAGAAAGGTGCAAGAAAGAAAGGATAGAATTTACAAAATTACAGTTAACAGTTCCCTCTATTAAAGTGGGATTTGTATTGGTCTAGAATACAAACTTTGCAAGCAACCAATGCATATTTGTTGGAATTGTTAGAAAGAATTGAAAAGTTGGAGAAGAAGAATGAACATTGTAAAAAGTAAACACTCATTCCCCCCAAGAAAAACAAAAAAATAATAAAATAGTAAAATGAAAAAAAGTAGATGTAGAATAGAGAGCGAGGAATAGATCACTTTGTGGTAATGGACTAACATGCCACTTAGTGCTCTATTCCTCGTTCTCGCGTTATATTGGATGACCTTGACCTACATTAGTAGGGTGGGGGAAATTGAAAATGGTGGGGGAAAGTGTATAAAGGACAAGCCTACTATAGAGGAATCACTCTGAAAGTAAACTTGTCAGAAGTATGGACTTGACCACAAGCAAAGAAGAAGATAGAAAACAAAGATTTCGAGAAATGGCTAAAGTAAGAGAGTCAAGAATAAGGTTGAGATTTTACAAACTACAGAGATTGATTCCTGGTGTTAAGTTAGGAGAAATAAGATCAAGAACGGTAGACATGGCGGCTGATTACATCAGTTACTTACAATCGGAATTAATGATAAAGGAAGCAAGAATAGAAGAGCTGGAGCACAAGATAAAACAACATATTGAAACATCGAACAGTGAACCTATAAATTGTGTAATAAAAGAAGAAGATGTAAAAGACTTAAATTAAACAAAACAAAAAAAATGAACTTGGACTTTGGTTATTGATTGGACACTTCTTAGAGAATGGGGAATAGATCACTTTGTAGTAATGAATCATCATGCTGCTTAGTGATCTATTCCCAGTTCTCGCTTAATCAAAAATGACCTTGACATACTTAGCAAAATATCATATAAGCCGGATCAAAAACAGTTATTCCTCATTTACTGGAAATGGCTCCTGTGGACAACACCGATTATCCAAGGAAATCTATGATTGAAATATTGTATAAAATTCAATTAGAGGATTTAAATATGGAAGAAGATGAAAATAATAGCGAAACTTCAGAAGTAGAAACTATAAATGATATGGATGTGGATGTAACAACATCAGAAGAAGAAAATGCCAATGATGTGGAGAATGAAAATTTGGATATGGATGTAGTAATATCAGAGTCTTCGTCATCATTTGAATATGAAGAAATACATATTGAAACTCCAATTCATATAGAGAATACTAATGAAGAATCTGTTTGTAGAAGATTAATATTTTGTCGAAGACGTTTGTTTTTTTCTGAAAGTGAAGAAGAAGAAGATGAAATAGTAGTGGGGGAACTATTATAAAAGAAGGAAAGGGAGAGCTCATTTCATTTCTTGGCGAAATTTTGAAGAGTGAACACCACCAAACATGTATCATTGCGATAAATGTTTGGAATCGTTTAATGATGATATTCTGTTAGAAATACATAAGGAACTAATTCACAACAACATAGAAGAACAAGAAGAACAAGAAGAACAAAATGAAATAACAGCAAGACCTACAACAACTTTACCAAATTTACAAGTATCAGCTTTACCCGGAAAGGTAGTAATGCATCATAAGATTCAAAATGAAGATTTAAACTTAGAAGAATTTATTAGAGAAGCAAAACCAATTATCAGTAGAACTTTAAAAGAAGAATTAAAAAGATTAAATTTTCTCAAATTTGGATTACTACTAGAAGCTATGTTTATAAATGTACAAGAAGAATTATCACCAAGAGGATTTATAACTAAAAATCAAACTATCATAGGAAGTTCAGACATTGATTCAATAGTTGAAAAATGTATAGAAGAAATATTAACTAAAATTCAGGAACATGAAGGACGAGGATCAGGTTGGAGTCTTATAAGTATTGAAGGATTAAATATAAGAGTTCATAAACATGGATATGGACTAATGGGATCTAGTTATATTCGTTTACCAAAAATAATTGAGGATACAAGATCATGTGTTAATGTGAAAAATCAAGATAACGAATGTTTTAGATATGCGATGACATGTAAATTTGTACCAAATCATTGTAATGAACCAAACCAGCACTATGAAAATCAAAGATATAGATATAACTTTCAAGGAATTAGTTATCCTGTATCACTAAAAGATATATCAAAATTTGAGAAGAAAAATCCCGGCACATCTATTAATGTTTTTGGATTAGATAGTTCAAATAAAGTTTTTCCTTTACGTATTGCTAAAGAAGAGCTAGCAGATCATACAGATTTACTACTACTAACACAAGGAGATGTATCTCATTATGTGTATATAAAGAAATTTGACTCTCTTGTTAATAAACAACTTTCAAAAAATCGAAACAAAAAGCTGATCTGCAAAAGATGTTTTAATTTCCAACGAGAAGGAAGACAAGGAATGGAATGGTTACAAGAGCACAAAAGATTATGTAACAATAATTATGAAGCAAAAATTATTTTACCTTCAGAAAGCAGAGCATTTGTTACATTTCAAAAAGTTCATCATCAATATCGTATCCCTATAGTTGTATATGCGGATTTTGAATCAACACTAATTCCTATAGAAGATGAAAATTGTGAAGCTAGAAAAAGTGTCAAATATCAAATGCATAAACCAAATAGTTTTTGTTTAATGGTTAAATCAACATTATCAGAAGAACATTTAAACCAATATGGATTAACTTCAGAACCTCTAGTATATCGTGGTGAAAATGTGGAAACAATATTTCTTGACCATTTATATTTAATAGCTGAAAATGTACAAAGATTATATACAAATATCATACCAATGAAACCGATGGAGGAAGAAGAGGAAATTCAACATGAAAATGCAACTCATTGTTTCTTATGTAAAAATGAATTTACCATTGACAATTATAAAGTTAAAGATCATGACCACCTTACAGGTTATTACAGGGGTGCTGCTTGTAATAAATGTAATTTGAGCTATCGTTTACTACTATTTATTCCTGTGGTTCTGCATAACCTCAGTGGGTATGATGCTCATTTTATAATACCTGAATTAGGAAGAGACGATGGTTCAATAGATGTGTTGGCTGAAACTTCAGAAAAATTTATAAGTTTCTCTAAAACAGTTGGAAATGTCAAATTAAGATTCTTAGACTCCTACTGATTTATGCCGTCGAGTTTGTCTAAACTTTCTGAAAATTTAAGGAAACAAGATTTTATTGAAACAAAGAAGATTGTAAGTAACGACAAACTGGATCTCGTACTTCGGAAAGGTGTTTTCCCATATGATTATATAGACAGTTTAGAAAAGTTTAATGAAACATCACTTCCGCCAAAAGAAGAATTTAAAAGTAAACTATACGACATGGACATATCTCAAAAGGATTATGATCATGCATGTAAAGTATGGAATAAATTAGGATTTACAACATTGGGAGAATATTCAGATTTTTATGTTAAATTAGATGTAACTTTATTATGTGATATAATGGAAGAATTTAGAAATACGTGTTTTGCAGCATATGGATTGGACCCTCTTCATTCATACACTTCACCTGGACTAGCATGGCAAGCCATGTTGAAAGAAACAAATTGTAAATTACAACTTCTTACTGATATAGATATGGTTTTGATGTTAGAATCAGGAGTTCGAGGGGGATTGACACAAAGTGTAACCAGACATGTTAAGGCGAATAACAAGTATCTGCCCGATTATGATGCATCAAAACCAACGACATTCCTAGGTTATTTCGATGCAAATAACTTATACGGATGGGCAATGTCAAATCCCCTTCCATATGATAATTTTAAATGGATAGATCCAGAATCGATTGGAAACATTATGGATATACCAAAGCATGGTGAAACTGGTTACATTTTTGATGTTGATTTTGAATATCCTGAACATCTTCACGATCATCATTACGATTTACCACTTCTTCCAAAGACTGAAATTTCCCCTACTGGAAGATGGCCGAAATTATTAATGACTTTAAACAATAAGTCTAGGTATGTTGGACATTATTGGATGATACAACAGGCTTTAGACTTGGGATTAAAAATTACAAAAATTAATCGAATACTACAATTCTCTCAATCTTGTTGGTTGAAACCATACATTGACAACAACACAAGAAGAAGAGCTGCCGCTACGTCAAGTTTTCAAAAGGATTTCTTCAAACTGATGAACAATGCAATATTTGGCAAGACTTTAGAAAACAAAAGGAAACATAAGAATATCAAATTAGTAACTGATCCAGTAAAATTACAGAAACTAGTGCAACAACCAAACTTTGGTTCATCCGTAATTATAAATGAAAATCTTGTCGTCATTTCTATGAACAAAAAATCAGTTCTATTGGATCGTCCTTTATATCTTGGAATGTCAATATTAGATATTTCTAAAACACACATGTACGAGTTTCATTATAAGAAGATGGTTAATCATTATGGAAGAGATAACATTGGTATTGCATATATGGATACAGATGCACTTATTTACTGGATTAAAACAAATGACATGTATGAGGATTTACGAACCTTTGTATATAAAGATGATTTTGATTTTTCCGATTATCCTAAGGACCATCCAAATTATGACTATGACAAAAACAAAAAAGTATTGGGAAAATTTAAAGATGAAACAAATGGTGTGCCAATGATGGAAATTGTAGCATTGATGTCCAAACTGTATTCGTTTCAACTGTACATAAACGAAAGGAACGAACATCAAGTCACGAAGAAAGCCAAAGGAATAAAGACATCTTTCCTAAAGAAGAATGTACAGTTTCAACATTATAAAAGATGTTTGTTTGAAAATGTTGAAACAACTGCAACATTCAACACTATTAGAAGTTATAACCACCAACTTTTTAGTGTCAAACAAACAAAGTGGGCATTAAGCTACAAAGACGACAAGCGATATATTTTAGAAGATAAAATTAATACTCTACCATTTGGCCACTATTCCTTAAACCCTATCGACCAGTAAACCTATTCTTCGTCCTTTACCTTCTTCCTTTTTCCTTTCCGTAAAAAAGAGGGGACATGGCAAGCCCAATGCCATGTTCCCTCTTTTTTACACTAATATTAAATGACCTTGACCCATATTTCAACTATATATATAAGAGAATAAACCATTGTATGGATCAGTATTTCTACAAACAGTGTGCAAGCAACACTTTAAGATGGAAAGTGTAAAGGATAAGATTGTAAATGAACTACATAAACCAGCAAGAAGAAGATTTTCAAGAAGAAGTACAATCATTAAAGGAATGAATGATCTTTACCAAGCTGATCTTATTGAAATGATACCACACAGTAAATTAAACAAAGGATTTAAATATATTTTAACAATTATAGACTGTTTTACTAAAATAGCTGATGCTTTACCGTTGAAGGACAAGACTGGTAAAAGTGTTACCAAAGCTATGGAGACAACAATACAAAGAAATAAATTTAAAATTAAACATTTACAAACGGATGATGGAAAAGAATATTTTAATAAAGATTTTGGAGCTTTGATGAAAAAATATAAAATAAATCATTATTCTACAAATTCTGAAGTTAAAGCTTCAATAATTGAAAGATTTAATAGAACATTAAAAGGTGCGATGTATAAACAATTTTCAAAACGAGGATCATACGTGTGGTATGACATATTACCACAACTTATAAAAGAGTATAACAACAAATATCATCGTACCATTGGAATGAAACCTATCCATATAAATAGTGCTAATGCCAAAATTGTATTACAACGCATTAAAAATAATACAACACCGAAATTGGAAAAATTGCAACCAAAGAAGTTCAAGGTCAACGATAAAGTTCGTATAAGCAAATACAAAGGTGTATTTAGTAAAAGATATCTACCAAATTGGACTAATGAAGTATTTACAATATATAAAGTGCAACCAACTATACCTGAAACCTATTTATGAAAGGATAACAAGGGTGAATTACTTCAAGGTGGATTTTACGGACACGAATTGTTGAAATCAACAGTCGGTGATGTATATCTTGTCCAGAAGATTTTACAAAGGAAAAAGGATATGGTTAAAGTCCGGTGGTTAGGGTTTGATAAAAGTGAAGACTCTTGGATTCCTTCAAAAGACTTGGTATAGTTATTAAATAGCTCATTATGTGTTTAACCTTTAAACAAGATGGAGATTGTACAACAAAAAGATCGATTTAATATTAATAATATTGATGAATTGACAGTTGACAATAATAAGTTAAATCATGGTAAACATGGTGAATTACTACCAAATACTATAAGATGTTTAATAACTGGTCCTTCAAATTGTGGAAAAACTAATGTTGTCTTTAACCTTATAACTAATCCTAAAGGTTTACGCTTTAACAATATATATATTTTTTTCAAAATCATTGCAACAACCAAAATATCAATTATTAGATAAAATACTTGCAAGTGTACCTGAAGTGAATTTCTACAAGTTTAATGCTAGTGAAACAATAATGCAACCAAGTGAAGCAAAACCATTTTCCATTTTTATATTTGACGATGTTTCTTGTGAAAATCATGATACTATAAGAAATTATTTTGCCATGGGAAGACATAATAATATTGATAGCATTTATATTGGTCAAACATACAGTAAAATTCCAAAACAACTTATAAGAGACAATGCAAATATGTTGATCATCTTTAAGCAAGATGAGACAAATTTAAAGCATATATATAATGATCATGTTAATGCGGATATGCCATTTGATAAATTTAAAGAAATGTGTGGTAAAGCATGGAATGAAAAATATGGATTTCTCGTTATTATGAAAGAAGATATTAAAAATGGTAGATATCGTATAGGATTGGATAAATTTGTATTAATACGTTGAACTACCTATGCTACATCTAGTAACACGTTGAACTTCACAGTGTAAACATGGTGAATCAAGAAAAACTATTAAAAGAAATAAAAATCACTCAGTGATTCTATTAGGATAAAGAATCGTGCATTAAGGATGGGTTTAAGTGAAAGAGAAGAATTTTTAGAGAATACATTTAAACCTATCACGGAACCTTTAAAACAGATATCAGAAACTATTGGTAAACCTCGTTATGAAGGAGATGTTTTACTACCAGTTTCTAAACAAGAAGTACAAGCATTAAAAAAGAAGATGATGATGATGATTCATATACAAGTGCTAGTGAACAAGAAGAAACAAAAAATGAAGAAGAATCAATTGTTGAAAGGGAAGAACAGCCAATACCTGAAGCAGAACAATCTATTCCAAATTTAACTCAATTGAGTAGTGATATATTACAACATGGACCTCTTGGACGAAAATATATAATGAAAATGCTACATGACATGAAATCAAATCCAAATTTAAGTAAATCACATGTATATGGAGCAAGAATTGATGGAAATGAATTGAAAATTGGTAACTCTAAGCTTGAAGTAACTCAAGACGATTATATCATTATTGGTGATCATAGATATAAAGGAACAAAAGGATTATATGAATTAATTTTTAAAAATATACCAATAAAATATTCAGCAAAAGATTTAAATACTTTTAAAGAAATTTTACAAAATACTAACGCTCATAAAAGAAACTACTCAAAGGATGCAATGATTAATCGTTCACGTGCAACAAAATATAGTATTGTTATAAAAAAATTGTTTCCCCCACGAAAATTACCAACATTACGTACCACACCGGCTGTGAGACAACCTTTAAAAAGAAAATCTTTATCACTTATGGATTTATCACTTCTTGAACAACATGGTAAAAAGAGTAAAGGAGATACTTCAACATCTGGTAAAGGATTAATGAAAAATCTATACAATACAAATGTTATCTATTACAACGACATCAATAAATTAGTTGACAGAATGAGACTATTGCATGAAGCTATGGAAGCCGGTCATACTGGTTTAAATAATGAATGGGTGGCTCTAGTTGATGAACTTAAAAATCGTGGCATAATTGTATAATTGTCCGCAAATATAAAGAAGTTACAAGTATAAGATGTATCAGTTCTAACATGAGCGTCGACAAGTTCGGACGCTACTCCGCATTAGGAGTGCAAGTTGGAGAAGACAGAAAAAGAAGCGGATTACCGCAAACACCTGAAGGTGACTATAACATAAGTAATAAACGTTTAAAATTAGTTAAAGATCCAGAAGAAGATACTGATGGAGCAAATTTAAAGACAGTAAAAGAAGCTACTTCAACATCATTGAAATTACATAAGAATACTTATGATGTTAAATCACATAGATTAATTAATGTTGGTAAACCAACTGAAGGTTCTGATGCAATTACTAAAGAGTACTTATCATCTGAACTTTCAAATACTTTAAAATTGCAATGGGGTAACAACTTAAAAGATGGACAAACATATGATGCTGGAAATTATAGAATAACCAACGTGGGAAATCCCAAAAATGATAAAGATTCAGTTAATAAAGAATATTTACATTCTATAATACCGGAAAAAACTAAACATGGATATTCTTTTTATAAATTTATTATAAATGACATTGGATACCCAAAGGAAGACGGTGATGCTGTAAACCTAAAATACATCAAGGACAACTGTATTTTACAAGATGTTAATGAAATCGATTGTCATGGTAAAACATTGACAAATGTAAAGTTTGGTTCTCAACCAAAAGATGCTGTTACTATGGAACAATTATCTAAAGAATTAAAAAAGGAAACATCCAATTTTGTAAAACATGAAGATGCCGTGTTAAAGCGGGGAGATAAATTTATACATGGAAATGAAAAGTTTAATTTAATGCAAGGAAATAATGATGAATGGGATGCAGGACATAAAACAATAACAAATGGAAGATTTGGTATAAAAGATACAGATGTACCTCTAATGGTGCAAACATTAATTGCGAGTGGTGGTACATTAGGTACATAATGGTCGTAATAGAAGAATAAAAGATATTTATCCTGGTTACGAAGAAAATGATTGTGTTACAATGAAACAAACAATAACTTGGGATAAACACTTTGGGACCCAATATGATGCAAAGATGAAGAAAATAATTAATATTTTACCAGGTGAAGATTCAAATGATGCTGCTACTATTGGACAAGTCATAAAAACATCAAAAAGTGATTCAACAGCTTACACATGTAATGATAAACGTATTATGCAATTACATGATCCTCAACATCCAAAAGATGCTGTAAATTTAGATTGTTTAATAAGAATAGTGGGCAATTTACTTATTGATACCCATAATCATATAGCTAGTACAACGAGTCATGTGATAATTCAACCCGATGAACGGGAAGCTTGGATTAAAAATAGAATTATAAATCAGTATATCATTAATTTGAATAACTAAGTGTTTAAATATATAAAATTATACCTAACTTATTCATTTATGTAAAGTATCTTGTGGAGTAAACACGCCAGTTTATATAAGACTACATAATGAAGGCTGTATCACTCAGTCATCATCAAGACAGCAACAAGAGAGGACGTGGTATAACTTCAGCTGCGTTATCCCTGCTTAAACGGATACCTGTTGGTGCTATTGTAAATCGAGCGATAGACGCTCTACCATACGAATTACATATTCCTGGAGGTTATCAATATTGTGGACCTGGAACTAAGTTGGCAAAACGTTTAGCAAGAGGAGATCCTGGAATTAATAAATTAGATCAAGCTTGCAAACAACACGATATAGCATATTCAAAGTTTAAAGATTCAACAAATAGATCAATAGCAGATAAAATTCTAGCAGAAAAAGCTTGGCAAAGAGTAAAATCAAGTGACGCAAGTATTGCAGAAAAAGCAGCGGCTTGGGCAGTAACAACAGCCATGAAGACAAAAGCTAAGTTTGGTGGTGGAAGACGACGTCGCAGAGGAAGACCTGCAAAAAGAAGAGCTCCCAAAAAAGGTGGAAATATTAGAAAGAGACGTCGTAGAACTCGTAAAGCAAAAGTAAAAAAGGCTTCTGTTTGGTCAATGGTAAAAAACGGAGCAGGTTTATACCTAAGACCGTACCGTGTGTACTAAATAAAAAGAATCAATTGATAATTCCAAATAAAGCCTTAACTAATCATCAGTTAAATGATTATGTAAAATGTTTGAAAATACCATTCTTTCGAGGAGTTTTTATGAAAGATGCATTACCAACTAAAATATGGAAAAATGAAACTGGAATAGTAAATTTGGATTCCACCTATGGTCCAGGCACTCATTGGGTATGCTATAAAAAGCTCGGACAAACCGTTTACTACTTTGACAGTTTTGGCAATCTACCACCGCCGAAAGAACTTCAACATTATTTTCAAAACTCCAAAAACATTTTTTACAATTACAAAAGAGAACAACCTAACAATACTGAAATATGTGGACATTTATGTTTGGAGTTTCTAGCGAAAAGTGTCAGTCACCTTTAAGATGTCATCGTATACAGTGTCACTGAGTGGAAATTCATCCACGTTAAAAAGTACTCTATTCCCAGCATTGCGTTTATCCAAGGAAAGATTATGGGAAGCGGCATTACTTGATTTGACTACCTACAATTCAATTCCTAATGTTACAGAAGGAAAGAACAATTTACTACATTATTATGAAACTAAGGATGCTGCAGGAAAATACTCAGAATTGAAAATAATTACATTTCCTACTGGAGCTTATGAAATTGATGATATAAACCAATTATTACAGAAAAAACTCGGAGAAGATAATATCACAATCAAAGGAAACAATAATACTTTAAAAGCAGAAATAACTTCAAAATATTATATAGATGTCGGAATGAAAAACTCTATTGGCAGTTTACTTGGATTTACAGATACAAAAAAGAAAATCTTAACTCCTGGAACTACTCATTCAGGTAATACAACTGTTACAATATTAAAAGTAAATAGTATTGATGTAACATGTAATATTATACATGGATCATATAGAGAAGGAGTAAATCAGCATGTCTTACATACATTTTATCCAACAGTTGCTCCAGGTTTTAAAATTGTTGAGAAGCCACAAAACTTGATATACCTACCATTAAACACCAGTTTCATTTCAGACATCGTACTGAACATATTGGATCAAGACGGTCATAGTGTTGACTTTAGAGGAGAAACAATTACTATACGAATACACATCAGAGCGGCGACATAAAAATCAACATGGGATTATCATTTAAACCACAACGGAAGAGTCGGGAGCTCAGTAGCTCCTCGACATTGGAAGAGTTAACATCAGACAACATTCGTTTTCTACAAAAGATTGGATTGAAACTTAACAACGATGGATATCCTGGATATATCTCAAGGACCGACATTCGACGAAACACTATGGGAGAAGGAATATCACACACACAACCCTTACACTTCATCAAAATTAAACAATAATGATGAAATAAGAATTCCCATTCAACAACAAGATATTTACACATTACCATGTGAAAGTTATTTGTACATCGAAGGAAGGGTATTAAAATTGGATGGAAAAACTGCTTCAACAGTTCCTTTTATAAATAACCCAATGGCATATCTTTTTGATGAAATAAGATATGAGATATCAGGGGTGACAGTTGATTCAACAAAAAAGGTTGGTATAACAACTACATTAAAAGGATTAACATCATTAACACCACATGAGAAGAATTCAATAGTCACCGCCGGAATAGTTGCAATAGTTGCTCCCGATAAAGACACTATAACACCTGCTTCCAACGGTCATTTTGATTTTCATGTACCTTTACGATTGCTTTTGGGATTTGCTGAAGATTACAAAAGGGTTATAATAAATGTTAAACAAGAATTAGTATTACTCAGATCTTCAACTAATAAGGACTTAATACTTGCAGACCCTGCAACTACGGAAGATAAATTGGAATGGCAACTACAATTGGATAAAGTTGTTTGGAGAGTACCTCATGTAAGATTGGCTGATGAACATAGAATAGTATTGTTAAAAAAGTTAAAATCTGACCGTGACATTGTGATGCCATTCCGAAGTTGGGAATTTCATGAATACCCTACATTACCTCAAACAGAACGACAAACATGGACCGTCAAGACATCAACTTACTTGGAACGTGCAAGGTACATAATACTCGGTTTCCAAACTAAGCGAAAAGATGTTATTACTGCAAATGCTGGTCAATTTGATCATTGTAAAATAAAGAATTGTAAAGTTTTCCTAAACTCTCAATTTTTTCCATATGACAATTTAAATGTCATGTTTAGTAAAAAACGTTTTTCCATTTTATATGATATGTACGCAAGATTTCAATCATCATATTATGGAAAGACTAATACACCACTATTATCACCTGATCAATATTATTCCAAAGCTCCAATAATTGTAATCGATTGTTCAAAACAAAATGAATCAGTAAAATCATCAAGTGTTGATATAAAAATTGAAATGGAATTTGAAGAACCAGTAGCGGATGGAACTTCGGCATACTGTCTAATTCTACATGATAAAATAGTTACTTACACACCTCTGACCGGAATAGTGAAGAATGTACTTTAAGAAGAATTAGTATAACTACTGCAAAATATTGAGGTTAGAATTATCTTCCTTTATTGGTAAGGTTAGAATTTTGTTTCTAAAAGACAAGTTGAAAATAAACAATTTTTGTAATTATATAAATTTCAAGGATTTTACAAAAAAATATAAAAGCAAGAAAATAATTAGTAGAAACTTCATTCTATCTTCAACCGTCGTATGGGAAACATCGTTCGCAAGATGAATTCTACTAACGGAGAAGAAAATACACCTCTAATGGATGAAAATAGTTCTGATATAGAAAAACAAGTTGAACAAGAAATGGATGAATTCCTCAAGTTTAACAAACATAAGAAGAGAGAAGAAGAAGGAGAAGCTGAAAAAGAAGTAAAAAGAAAAAAGGTTGAAGTTAACATTACAACAAATATTTTAACAGAAGTATTTCTTCGAATTTTCTACCCTATTTCTTCATGCATGACAAAAAGTATATCGGTTGGAATTGTAAAATCATTGGATTATTCACCAATTGTTATGTTAAATCAAGGAAGTAAAATGGTTATCTTTACTGAAACTTCTTGGGATTCTCTAATGAAACATTTACATCTTTTGGAATGTTATTTAACTAACAACACATTTGGAAAAAGAACAAGATTAAGTTTATTAGAATCAAATATTGAAGTTGATATAATCAAACATCGTGGAGGACAAGTTGTTCGCTTCAAAGATTTAACTAGACATGATGTAAAATTACATTTCATTAAAGAAGAATTTTACACTTTAAGTTGTACTACCGGTCCTGTCACTAGATACTTAAAACAACTAGTATTTTCAAGTACAATAATTAAAGATTATCTAATTGATACATTGGACAGACAACCATTTATTCCAATTTTATATGGTCCTGTAGATACTTCAATTTTTAATCGAATACCTCAAGAAGTGGATATGTGGAGACAATTAAACAACTATCACACCAATTTTAATATAAACGAAGAAACACAAGAAATAAAAGAAGAACAATCGTGTTTGTAATAACAGTCAGTTGTGGATGAGACTTCATCATGAACAAACGGGTTTCGTTTTCTACTGCATCACAGTTAATGGAAGTTAAAAGAGGTATAATTGAATTTCAAGCTTTTCGAGGGAATGATGGAAATTTCATTATTAAAGAATTAGTAATTTTGGATATGAACACATCTGTAATTTATCATTACTTGTTCAAACCTCCATTTCCATTCAATAAACTAACAACTAAAGCGAAAGTTACAAACAAATGGTTAAACAAACATTTTCACAACTTAAAATAGGATGAAGGTTTTATTCATTATAACATGATGCCGCATATTATGAATCATTATTGTAAAGAGTTTAAAACTATCTACACAAGAGGATTGGAAAAAGCAAATTGGATACAATCATTTACAAGCAATGAAGTGATAAATGCAATAATAGATAGAGATTTCCAATGCTACTTTAATGAACTTTGTATTTCATCAAAAAGTTTTAAACATCGAAGGTCACAATGTGCTTTGAAGAATGCCTACCGCTTGAATAATTTCCTTCAACAAAGTGGTGGGGGTAGCGTCAGTGGTGGGGGTAGCGTCAGTGGTGGGGGTAGTCTCGATAATAAAAGTGAGAGCGCTACCATGACACAGCATGAGTATTACTCGAACCTCCGAAGAGACAACATCTCCAACGGATATTCTTATTAACAAGAAGATTAGCATCAGCAAAAACATTAAGATGGCATCAAACAACTTACTTCAAAATTTAGTTGAACAATTCAACGCTCATTCAAAATCAACAATTCTACCTACGAAGAAATGTTCCGAGCTGAAAGAAGAAAAACACTACATCATTCATACAATAAAGAAGATGGAAACTTCAGTAGGTGATGCTATAAATTGCACATTGAGCGAGGCACCTTATACAATTGGTGATGAAGCAAAATTTCAAATCTTCCTACCAAAGCGCTTCGTACAACTACTACAAAATGAAGATCTTCGTATAATTCAACCCGGCGCACTCTATTTGGTATCACATGGACCAAGTGGAAACAACTCTACTGAACTTACAATTCATGTAACACCTACTACTGATTAGTTTGTACATAAAATTGTAAATATTTCTTTGTAATTGTTTCTCAATAAATATGATATAAACCTAAAAAAAAAAAAAAAAAAATAAAAAAAAAATAAGAAAAGCAACATATTGTAATGTGTTTATACATTACAATATGTTGTTTTTTTTAAAAATTCCATGGGATGACCTTGACCCAATTTTGTGTGATAATAAAAGTGAAAATCAACTTGTGAAATTCATCAGTCTACGACTACCTTTCGTACCGTACACATCTCGCTCTCTATAACTAAATACAAAACTTCAACATGTCCCTAAAGGTTAAGTGTGCATCTTATGATACCAACACTATAACTACTTTTGAACAACTTGAAGATTTAACTAATGAAATGCGAGTTTTACTTACTGGTGGTTATCACTTAACTGTTGATGTTAGTGCTACTAATACAAGGATGTTCACTAAAACAAAATATTGCGATGATGAAATATTTTTTTCTACACAACCTACAACTTCTTCATCGCCAGCTGGTCAACATAACGTCAAGTTCCAGAAGTATTACCAATGTTGAATAACTTTTAATAAATAAAATTACAACTAAGGAATCACGTTGTAACGTGTTAAATTTTCACTTGTTTTTATTTAGTTTAAAACCGCTAAAAAGGGTTTAAATTAAAACGGCAAAGATTCCAAATCGAATTTCCCGCCGGGGTTTGGCTCAGCGGCCGCCATTGGCCAGGAGGCAAGCGCTCCGGCGCATGCCCGAGTGGACCTGCGCACAAGCAGTTCCCCCTCTCCGCCGCCTTCCCGCTCCCGGGACCGGCTCACTTCGACAGTCAGTCTCTCGCTAGCCACGGAGGTAGACGGACCTGCACACAAGGTAGGGATCGACCCTGTCCTATTAGTGTTCTCGACTCCCATACGAACATAGATTATTCTCGACTTTATTTGCGACTTGCTTAACGATTTACAGTTAAAGCTAAATTCGATTTGCCAACTACATAACTGTATTGCCGTTGAATTCGATTTCCTAATTACATTAATTTAATCGATCTTCAAAGTAATTGATTGAAGTTATAAATTTATTTGACTTAGAAGCAATTCTCCTCACAACCCCTTTCGTACCGAAACCTGAGGAAGGTTTTTATTTTATTACAGGTTGTTTTTAGTTGATTTTATAAGAAGATATATTGATTTTATTTGAGTTTAAATTTGAGTTTCATTTAATCTCTTGAGTGTGATTTAGTTTATTTTTCATTCTTCTATCGCTAATACATTCCGAACACTTTGACGATTTTCTGCCAAGGTTTTAAGGCAGATTGTGATATAATTTGTTGTTTTGACATCCACGTACATTTATTTCAGCTGCTTTATACTTAAATTGCAATTAGTTAAAATTAATATTATTTAGTTACCAGCTTCCATAGGCTTGCATAAATTCTACTTTGTTTCCTTTCCTGTGGTTCGCCCACAGCATTCCGATCCTTAACTGTGGTTCGCCCACAGCCTGTGGTTCGCCCACAGCATTCCGATCCTTAACTGTGGTTCGCCCACAGCCTGTGGTTCGCCCGCAGCTTTCCGATCCTTAACTGTGGTTCGCCCACAGCCTGTGGTTCGCCCGCAGCTTTCCGATCCTTAACTGTGGTTCGCCCACAGCCTGTGGTTCGCCCGCAGCTTTCCGATCCTTAACTGTGGTTCGCCCACAGCCTGTGGTTCGCCCGCAGCTTTCCGATCCTTTACTGTGGTTCGCCCGCAGCACTCCGATACTTAACTGTGGTTCGCCCACAGCCTGTGGTTCGCCCGCAGCTTTCCGATCCTTCACTGTGGTTCGCCCGCAGCACTGTGGTTCGTCCACAGCGTCCCGATCCTTTTCTGTGGTTCGCCCACAGCCTGTGGTTCGCCCGCAGCTTTCCGATCCTTTACTGTGGTTCGCCCGCAGCACTGTGGTTCGCCCACAGCGTCCCGATCCTTTTCTGTAGTTCGCCCACAGCACTTCCCACTCCGAAACTGTTGGTTATACGTAGGTAGTAATATAGAAAGGAAGCTGGTTGCATGGTATTCTATTTAAGTTGGTTGTATGAGTGTTAACTTAACATACGATTTACGCTTGCTTCCCTTTCCCACGACTAGCATCCTTTCCTATGGTTCGCCCACAGCCTTCCGATTTCCCCAACTGTGGTTCGCCCACAGCACACCTATCGCGTTCATTTCGTTTCCATTTCGTGAACGGGAGGGAAAATTCGCGACTTCGAGGATCAGGATAATGAACATATATGGCTATGATGATTCGGCTTGTTTGTTGAGGACGCTTCCTCATTTGCCACCAGTCTGAGCCATATGTTCAATTTTGTAGGATTGATCAAATTGCTTTATAAACGACCCCTGGAATTGAACCCAGCTAGGCTAGCTATCCGGCAACCGCCCTTCTGGCGAGCGTGTGACGATATTTTCCACGGACCCGGAAAATACGTCATAGGTTTTGGCGCCCGAACAGGGACACAATTTTTAAAAACAAGAAAATTTTCATCGATTATATTCTCGTAACAATTTGCAACTCAGTTGCTGGCGCCCGAAAATGACAAACGAAACTACCACGTCTACTGGTGCAAAAACCAAGACTTCGACTACAAAATCGACTGCTCCCTCGACAAAATTTTTGACGACTACTGTAACCACGATCAGCAATCAGGGACCCCCGATAACCACTACAATTACGACCGAAAGTTTACCCTTTACCACAACCAGCGCAACAGTGCCTACTTCGCTAGATTTTCCTCCTCTTTCTTCGTGACAGCAGGAAACAAGGAACGTTCCCCGTTACTTGAATCCGACACAAGAGTCAGTTGGGTCTACAAGATATCTAAAGAAGCGATCCAACAAATTTTACTTGATTATGGTCTACCGACCGAAGGAAGTTTGGATGATTTAAGAAGGCGACTCGTAATATTCCTTAGGAAAACCCCAAGTACGGAAGCCACGACACTATACAGCGACATTTTTCGGTCAAGCCCAGCTGCAATAGCGACTACCAGCTCTGTAGTTTCTAGCTCCCTCTCATTAAACTTGCCCACGCAGGGAATGACTTCTAAGGGTGTGAGAACTCCCCTAACCGACCCACGACTAAGTTGGATCTTCGACTTAAACCGAGATGATTTAATAACGGAAATGAATAAATATGGGCTACGGATCACTGGACCGACAGTAGATCTTCGGCAGCGTTTTGCTTACTTTTGGAGCAACCACGCAGCAGGTAGCGGTTTCTCAAAGCAGGTTGAGGTTTCAAAACCAGATTATTTCGCCAATATAGCTACGACTAGCTGTGTGACGGATAGTAATAAATTTGAGGGTCTGGCCAGTACAGCGCAATCATTTGGGACTGATTGGTTGACAATCCCCTCTTGCAACGCACATTTAGAGAACACCAATGTGGTCTTTACGACTGAACAACGGGTAACGTCATCTCACATACCGACTACTCAGGGTCTAGAGGAAATTAGTGTACGAGAGATGTTAGGTTTGCCACCAACTGCTGATTTTCGCCAGGTACAAGAAAAATTACTGAAATTGCAGTTGGAGAAAAACGTCCGTCCTGAAGGTGAAATCCATTCAAATGAAAGAGTTTCCCAACGTGGTTTTGCGCCATTTCCCCATAGCATTGTATCTGAAGATTTATGGCCGTCATACAGCGGAGTACAAGGAAACATAGGAATAAATCGGCAACATCCGACCGATAAAGTAACTTCAGACAAAGAACTCGACCACGGAAAAAAATCAGCATATGCATTGCCTGATGCAACAAGCCTGTTCGGACACAAATACCCTAAAGGAAAAAGTTTGAGTTCCGTTGCAGATGTTTGTAATCAAGTTCGAAAATGGAACTTGAAGTTCGATGGAGAACGACAACCAGTTTTGTTCATTGAAAGACTGAACGAGTTAGCTGAATCTTACGATATACCTCCCGAGTTAATGTTAAAAGCAATGCCTGAACTGTTAAAAGGTGACGCTCTACTATGGTTTCGAAACAATAAACCTCTTATGACCACATACCAGGAGTTCATATCTAGATTTGCCGAAAATTATTTTCCGCCGGATTACCGAAGGATACTGACCGAGGAAATAGAGAGAAGGACCCAAGGTGAAAACGAGTCGATAAGGAAGTTTGTTGTTGCCCTCACAACATTGATGCGTAGGAGAGGAGGTTATTCACAAGATGAAATTCTTGATCGATTGTTTACGAATATGAGACCTGAATATAAGCTAACAGTGAGGCGAGGACAATGCAACACTACGGAAGATTTAATAAAGTTAGCCGAAGGATACGAGAGCTATTTGAGAGATAGAAGAAGTTTTCGACCTCCACCAAGCCCTGCCCAATCGTTAGTCACCGAGACAGCATATGATTCCCGAAGCAAAACATCCACCCCATACAAAATCGAAGCAGTGGACACGAAACCCTACATCAAACATGAAACACCCACACGAAACTTTGAAAATAAAACATCGAATCACGAACCGATTTCATACGACAACTCTTCTCGGACGAATCCTCGCTGGTCTTCTAGTAAGAACTACAATCCTATGCCAGCACGAAGTTCTAACTCACGATCACCACAACCCAACAATCGTGTTGTAAAGCCCAAAAACGCTGGCCAACAAAATCAAAGCAATCAAACAGAAGTTCCAGTGTGCTGGAATTGTGACAAAAGCGGTCACAGATTTCGGGACTGTAGGCGCCCAAAAGTTATAAGATGTTTTAACTGCAAACGAGAAGGCGTGTTAACGACAAAATGTCAATGTCGTTCGGAAAACTTCAATCGAGACCGGAAGACAGGAGGTGGGCCGAGTCTCGCTCCCCAAACACCACCTCAGGAGAGTGGCAAGGATGGCTCCACAAAGTAAAAACCTTCAATTTCCATACGTGTACCGAGGACAAAGAAACCGAAAACCGATTCTTTATAAATGTTCAGGTAGAAGACGAACAATTTGAGGCTTTGATTGATACTGGCTCAATGATAACACTCATCGGAAATGACGTTTCAGACCACCTCCGTAAACATAACATAATTCCTCGACCCATAGAAACAAATATAAGTCTTGCAGACAGATCGACCCGAACCATTAAAGAGGTTTTCGAATTCGAATGCATAATCGCGGACACGAAATCACAAATCCGAGCTCTATATGTGCCTAATCTGTCTGTAGCAATACTAATAGGAATGGATTTGATAATCACTTTTGGTTTCATAACTGTTCGTCCGGAATTATTAATAACCAGAGATCCCACTACCAGAGATGATGCCACCTTCTCGTGCAACGCTGTTGCCCCTCTGTCTGAAAATGAGAGCACGCAATTGCAAAGCTTTTTAAAAGAAGAATTGGATTTATTCAAGGCTGTTCCAGGACGTACTACGTTAGTTGAACATCGTATTAGGCTAAAATCGAATTATCCCATAAAGCAACGATACTACCCGAGAAATCCTGCCATGCAAGCAGTTATTGATAAAGAGATAGACCAAATGCTTGCTGACGATATAATCGAACCCTCAACGAGTCCGTGGAGTAGTCCTTTGGTCATTGTGAAAAAGCCAGGAGGTAAAGTAAGAGTGTGTATCGATTTCAGAAAAGTGAATCAAGTTACAGAACGAGATGCGTATCCCCTGCCACAGATTGGCGCGATATTGGATAAATTAAGACAAGCCAAATATATTAGTACACTCGATCTTAAGTCTGGTTATTGGCAGGTACCCTTAGAAACTACTAGTCGTCCATTAACTGCATTCACGATACCAGGGCGAGGACTTTTTCAATTTAAAGTCATGCCTTTTGGCCTTCACTCAGCCCCTGCGACTTTTCAATGCCTTTTGGATAAAATCATTGGCCCCGAATTCGAACCTCATGCCTTCGCATATTTAGATGACCTAGTATTGGTATCAGAAACGTTTACCGAACATTTAACTCTGTTAAAGGAAGTATTTAAAAGGCTCAGAGAAGCAGGCCTAGTCCTAAACGAGGAAAAAAGCAAATTTTGCAAGAAAGAGTTGAAGTACCTCGGCCACATTGTTAATGAGCAGGGTATTCAAACTGATCCCGAAAAAGTAAAATCGATCTCCGACTTTCCTACTCCGAAGTGCCCTAAGGATGTACGAAGCTTCATCGGCCTGGCCTCATGGTATCGGCGATTTGTAGAAAATTTTGCGAAAGTGTCAGCACCACTAACGAAATTAACTAAGAAAAATATACGCTGGGAATGGGGTCCAGATCAAGAAACAGCATTCACGAAATTGAAAGACAGGCTAAGCAAAACTCCAGTCCTTGCTTGTCCCGATTTTAGCAAAACGTTTACCGTTCAAGTTGATGCATCTGACTATGGATTAGGGGCTTCATTGACTCAAAATTTTGACGGACACGAGAAGGTCATCGCATACGCAAGCCGACTACTCTCAGAGAACGAGAAGAAGTTCACTACTACTGAAAAGGAATGTTTGAGTTTAGTGTGGGCTGTCAAAAAGTTTAAGCCTTACATCGAGGGGTATAAATTTATAGCAATAACGGATCACCAAGCTCTTAAATGGCTTATAAATCTCGAGAAACCATCAGGAAGATTAGCCCGCTGGGTGCTTGAGTTACAGCAGTACGACTTTACCGTTCAGTACCGAAAAGGAGCACTAAATAAGGTAGCGGACGCGCTGTCTAGACATCCAGTGTGCGCAATTGACGACAGCGACAACAAGTTGAAGAGATACCGTACGTGTCTGGTCGACAAAGAAAAAGAAATCATTCCTAACCAAATAGCTGATCAGATTGATCAATCCCAAAGCTCCGGACGATGGTACGCTAAAATGTTTCACGCGGTGTCACGAAATCCGTTAAGATATCCGAATTATAACATCCACGAGGGACAACTATACCGAAAATTCAAATTGAAGAAAAATGATCCTGATCGAACCAAAGAATGGAAACTGTGTGTTCCAAATCATCAAGTAAACGAAGTTTTAAATGAGTGCCACAATCAACCTACCGCTGGCCACTTTGGAATGAACAAAACGATACAAAGAATCGCCCAACGTTATTTTTGGCCTGGTTTACGTAAAGATGTTTTACGATACGTTCGAAGCTGTGACAGTTGTCAACGACACAAAGTCGAACAACACAAAGCTATAGGAAAAATGTACTTTCGGAAACCCCGAGGTCCATGGTATACGGTCGCTAGTGATATTATGGGTCCCTTACCGAGATCCAAAAAGGGAAATAGATATATTGTAGTATTTCAAGATACGTTCAGCAAATGGGTAGAAATGGCCCCTTTGAAAAATGCAACTGCCGGGCAAGTTTCAAAGAAATTCGTTGAGCTTGTACTCTTACGATACGGCACACCAGAGTGTATTTTGACCGACAACGGAACTCAGTATGTTTCCAAAATTTTTCAGAAGCTGACCCAAGAGTGGAACATATAGCATAAGACTACGGCACCCTACTCTCCCCAGTCCAATCCCACCGAGAGAGCCAATAGGGTAATCAAAACCATGATTTCCCAGTTTGTCCAAGGGGATCATCGGTCCTGGGACGACCACCTCGACGAGTTTCGTTTTGCCATGAATTCTGTCGTCCACGACTCAACAAATTACACTCCAGCCATGCTCAACTTTGGACGGGAACTCCGTACCCCACACTCGTTGGCCTCTCGATCTTTTGAGGAAACTTCAGAAGAACCCTCGTCTACCCAGCAACTTCATCATCTTCGAGTCGAAACCATTCAACGACTAAGAGAAAAATGTTCGGAGAATATGCGGAAAGCTTTTGACAAGCAGGCACGATACTACAATCTTCGTCACCGAGACAACCCCTTCCAGATCGGACAAAGGGTCTGGCGTCGAGCGCACACGCTGTCGTCAGCAGTGGACTACGTTTCAGGAAAATTAGCCCCGAAATTTGAAGGACCATTAATTATCGATAGGACCGAGGGGGTCAACATTTTTGTTTTACGAGACAACCGTGGTCGAATTGTGGGGAGGGCTCACGCAAAAGACCTAAAGCCTTATACCCAACGCATCTAATACTCTCCTTTCCCTAAAACGTCCCGATTTGTGGTACGCCCACAACATTCCTATCAACAATCAAAAATGTAAATAAGACCTCTTTTCTTTTTTCAGGTTTTTCTTTTGTCAGCTGAACTAAGAGGGGGGTGTAACGTGTTAAATTTTCACTTGTTTTTATTTTGTTTAAAACCGCTAAAAAGGGTTTAAATTAAAACGGCAAAGATTCCAAATCGAATTTCCCGCCGGGGTTTGGCTCAGCGGCCGCCATTGGCCAGGAGGCAAGCGCTCCGGCGCATGCCCGAGTGGACCTGCGCACAAGCAGTTCCCCCTCTCCGCCGCCTTCCCGCTCCCGGGACCGGCTCACTTCGACAGTCAGTCTCTCGCTAGCCACGGAGGTAGACGGACCTGCACACAAGGTAGGGATCGACCCTGTCCTATTAGTGTTCTCGACTCCCATACGAACTTAGATTATTCTCGACTTTATTTGCGACTTGCTTAACGATTTACAGTTAAAGCTAAATTCGATTTGCCAACTACATAACTGTATTGCCGTTGAATTCGATTTCCTAATTACATTAATTTAATCGATCTTCAAAGTAATTGATTGAAGTTATAAATTTATTTGACTTAGAAGCAATTCTCCTCACAACCCCTTTCGTACCGAAACCTGAGGAAGGTTTTTATTTTATTACAGGTTGTTTTTAGTTGATTTTATAAGAAGATATATTGATTTTATTTGAGTTTAAATTTGAGTTTCATTTAATCTCTTGAGTGTGATTTAGTTTATTTTTCATTCTTCTATCGCTAATACATTCCGAACACTTTGACGATTTTCTGCCAAGGTTTTAAGGCAGATTGTGATATAATTTGTTGTTTTGACATCCACGTACATTTATTTCAGCTGCTTTATACTTAAATTGCAATTAGTTAAAATTAATATTATTTAGTTACCAGCTTCCATAGGCTTGCATAAATTCTACTTTGTTTCCTTTCCTGTGGTTCGCCCACAGCATTCCGATCCTTAACTGTGGTTCGCCCACAGCCTGTGGTTCGCCCACAGCATTCCGATCCTTAACTGTGGTTCGCCCACAGCCTGTGGTTCGCCCGCAGCTTTCCGATCCTTAACTGTGGTTCGCCCACAGCCTGTGGTTCGCCCGCAGCTTTCCGATCCTTAACTGTGGTTCGCCCACAGCCTGTGGTTCGCCCGCAGCTTTCCGATCCTTAACTGTGGTTCGCCCACAGCCTGTGGTTCGCCCGCAGCTTTCCGATCCTTTACTGTGGTTCGCCCGCAGCACTCCGATACTTAACTGTGGTTCGCCCACAGCCTGTGGTTCGCCCGCAGCTTTCCGATCCTTCACTGTGGTTCGCCCGCAGCACTGTGGTTCGCCCACAGCGTCCCGATCCTTTTCTGTGGTTCGCCCACAGCCTGTGGTTCGCCCGCAGCTTTCCGATCCTTTACTGTGGTTCGCCCGCAGCACTGTGGTTCGCCCACAGCGTCCCGATCCTTTTCTGTAGTTCGCCCACAGCACTTCCCACTCCGAAACTGTTGGTTATACGTAGGTAGTAATATAGAAAGGAAGCTGGTTGCATGGTATTCTATTTAAGTTGGTTGTATGAGTGTTAACTTAACATACGATTTACGCTTGCTTCCCTTTCCCACGACTAGCATCCTTTCCTGTGGTTCGCCCACAGCCTTCCGATTTCCCCAACTGTGGTTCGCCCACAGCACACCTATCGCGTTCATTTCGTTTCCATTTCGTGAACGGGAGGGAAAATTCGCGACTTCGAGGATCAGGATAATGAACATATATGGCTATGATGATTCGGCTTGTTTGTTGAGGACGCTTCCTCATTTGCCACCAGTCTGAGCCATATGTTCAATTTTGTAGGATTGATCAAATTGCTTTATAAACGACCCCTGGAATTGAACCCAGCTAGGCTAGCTATCCGGCAACCGCCCTTCTGGCGAGCGTGTGACGATATTTTCCACGGACCCGGAAAATACGTCATAACGTGATCAATGTCAAGTTCATAAAAAAGATGTAACACTTTGATAAATAATCATTCGCTTCTCAGCTCTCGCCACGACAAGATCTATTCTACAAAATGTTATACAGAATGATGATTGAACTTGATGGGAAAATCTATGGAAAAGATTATAACACTGTTGAACAAATGACTCAAGATTTAGATGTATTAACTAAAGAAGGATATCAAGCTAAATTAATTTTAAAATTTCCTGAAGTACATCCACTATCAACAGAAGAACTTATTGCTATGGCTAAGGCAGAGAGAGAAAAAAAGTCTGAAGAAAACAAACAGAAACAAACTTCCTAAATTTCAATAATCCTTACACTTGTAAGGTATAATTTTTTAAAACTCCATTTGGATGACCTTGAAATTACCCCTACCACTTTTCATAGTACATAAGACTCGCTATTCATCACTATACAATCTTATTCTTTCACTAGACTCCGCAGCGTCAACATGGAAGAGCAAAAATACAAGTACAAACCTCGTTACTGTTGTGAACAACAGTGTACAGATTTAGGACCAATGATGGTGGATGGGTTAGCTTGTACTAAATGTGAATTCTTCGGATCTTGTTATTGCAAATGTAAAACAAAACAACTACCGCCACCGGAATTGCGAACTTTCAAATTTTACAAATCAAGATATTTTCATACATGTTGTCCTCAAAGATGTTTCAAATTTCACCCTCTAGATCTTGCTCATTGTCAACGCACCAAGTCTCATCAAGATGATTTTTGTACACATATGATAAAAAGATGTAAATACAGATCAGATTGGTATTCCGATCCTGTAGAACCATCAAATGTGTAATTTCAGTTTTACACTCTTTTTTAAAACTTCAATTGGATGACCTTGAGATTTCCCCCACCACTAGTTCTAATTTTTATATAATATTAAATCATTCCACTTCCAACACTCTAACTAACAACATGGAAGGAAAATTTATCAAGTTTGAACATATAATAACTGACAGGGAGGAGATGGAAGAATTGTTTCAAAACTTACTTTCTGTCATTGACGAATATCCTATAAGATGGTTCAGAATTGTAGTTCAATATTTAAATCCTGGCGAATTGTTTTCTTCATCGAGTGAAGAAGATGAAACAACTACTTCGGTTCAAATAATTGAATTAAAAGACGAAGAAGAAGAACTAAACGTTTTATTCAATCATAAGCTCAAGGTCCCCTATATAGAAGCCCCCTCCCTAGACAGCCCCCCTCCCTAGACGCCTGCTCAAGGTCACCATTATATAAGCCCCCTCCCTAGGCGCTTATCCTCATTCGATTGCCAACTTTCTAACCATGAACACCTCTCCATCGGCACGAATGAATGCTAGTTTTGAAATAAACTCAAAAGAAGATTTACAAGAAATATTTAATACTTTAAATGAACTTATAGATAAATTTAACACTATTACAATGAATTTGGAAATAACTTACGCTTGTCCTATTTGTGATAAGGTTGAAAGTTCTGATGAAGACAGTTTACTAAATCTTACTCCTCTTACCCCTCTACAGTCAGACACAACTTCTGAGGCAAATGATGAGCAGCATCTTTCCCCCACCACTTCTATGTAACAACGCTCTTTCCCCCCACCACTTCTTTATTTAACCGACATTTACCTCTTTCCATTCTCATTCCATCATCGCCTCTTCGACTATCAACATCGCTTGTTTCAAAATTTCAAAAAAACACAAACATGATGGATATGATGGATGAAGTTCCATTTGTAACAAGGATGGAAGAGGATAAATTGAAATTGGAAATCAAACGATTGGAAATGGAACGGGAAAACCAACTCGAGATGTTATGTTTGTTCAAACTTTTTAAATACATCATCTGGGGACTCTGTGTTTACCTTCTCATCGTCGTCGGTGTTTGTGTTTACAACTCTGTAGTTCATAACAAAACTTCAACCTGTTTAAACACTGCTGTCACACATTGATTGTATGTTTTTCACAAATAAAATTCACAAACCTAATTCTATACCTATCCCGCTATCGCCAGAGTTAGTTCTACTCTCCGAACTATTACTCCGGTGGTAGCGGGATAGGGTTTTTTAAAACTTACTCTGGATGACCTTGACATACTTTCCATAACCCAATTGTCAAGTTGAATTTCAAATTTCAAATAACATCTCCTCCCCCACCGGAAGCTATATGGCATGGCATATGGCGGCAGCAACTGATTTGGCAGCTGGCCGATGGCAGCTGGCCGGCAGCGGCTGGCAATTGGCACGACTTCCGTTTTGAAAGTAACCAAACCCCACTACTGACGAAATGTAAACTCAAAACTTTTGCAATTCCTTGTTAGATTTTTGCTTGAAAAAGTATACCTAACTTAAGTGACGAGATAACTGAATAGTTTGGTTTTCCTGGCACTATTAAAAAGTTACGGAAAACGCCAACTTTGCGGACTAACTGCAGACCAGGAATCGGCTGTTCTGCGTGAATTACAATGAAAAATAAACATTTGATAATCACTCACTAGTAAAGTCTAATAAAGTTTATAATCACTCAATATCTACCGCTGTTCATTGTGTTGGTTATCTTACTCGAATCTCTGAACATTGTTGCCAGCGTATAATCTTTATTATGCAATAAAGAGGCTTTTATCGTACGCTTTTGATATAGCAACAGCGTTTTAGAAAAGTAATATCAATTAAAGCTTAGGAAAATATGAGTTATGTCGTCTAAGATCAAGATTGTAATGGTCCGTTTATCTGAAGAACCTCAATTAGGATAAGGTGCTTAGAGTAATTTCAATAGGGCTAAATGATGGAAGAAGATTAAAAGGTATTTTTCATAATTTCTCTTCGTCATGCGATGGTCTATAGTAAAAAATGCATTATAACTTAATGAAATAATATTATAATGAATATATTATATTTCTTATTTAATTAAAAATAAAGATTAAAATCTTTTATATTTTGAACCGTTGGCATGATTTTACATTGGAAGAGAATATTATCTTTATTATCGTGTATAAATTAAAAATATCTTTCTGCAAAGTAAATACAATATAGTTTTTTTTTATTCGTTATATAAATCATTAACAAAAACACTAATAAGTGTTGAGGGGTTGCCAAGTCCTAAAAAGATATGATATCAAAATATGTTCCAAGTCAATGACTTTGGTTTTAGAATAGCTACTCGACAAATTGATTCAGTCATTCAATGCTTGGTAAACATTCTGTAAAACATTATTGTTTTATTTAGAAACCGTACTTGGCCAGCAGATGTATGGTATTTTACTTTATTTTTTTTATTGAACTGTACCATTGAGAACTTATTCATTCATCGTAATATATCCCCATTAGTATATATAGATCTAACTTTACTAATACATCTGCTGGCGAAGTACGGTTTCGAAATAAAACAATATTGTTTTACGGAATGTTTACCAAGCATTAAAAGATCGCGAATCAATTTGTCGAGTAGCTATTCTAAAATCAAAGTCATTGACTTGGAACATATTTTGATATCATATCTTTTTAGAACTTGGCAACCCCTCAACACTTATTAGTGTTTTTGTATATGATATCATTATTTTTTTACCATATTTGGCCATTTGGGTTTTTAAAGTAAAATCTTTAAGTAGGAAAACAGATTTAATTAAAAGCTTTAAAGTTTAACGGAACACTATGTTTGTATTCGTTTGTCTGGAATTTATACAGAGGAGCACTGCTGTCGTTTATAGGGTAGTTTTTTTAGCTATTTAGCTGCATTAGATTAAAATACTAATTTATGGGTCTATGCTGAATACCCGTGATTCGTAAGGGAAGTGACAGGAGGTATTAATTTGAAGGTGTCTTTAATCTTGGTCACCCCCTTTGAATTCATCTTTACTATCGAGATATAAATCAAAGATTGTTAAATGCATAAGTTTGTGTCGTGTTAATGTACCAAATTTTTTATTGCTTCATCTGCAGTGTTAAGAAAATGTATGGTACTTTTACTCCCTGAATAACTGCAAGTGTAATTTTCAGACTACATAGAACTATCTTTGAGTAAAGACAACCTAAGATTAATTGATTTCTCCTACAGGTCTGCTCCATAGCCGTTTTGTGTTCTGCTGGAATTTAAACTATAAATATTTAATATTGCACATCTGATTAAAAGAATGGATGAAGCAATAGTGCTACGGATACGGT
This sequence comes from Neoaliturus tenellus, assembly GCA_030545055.2. Classification (NCBI taxonomy): domain Eukaryota; kingdom Metazoa; phylum Arthropoda; class Insecta; order Hemiptera; family Cicadellidae; genus Neoaliturus; species Neoaliturus tenellus. The sequence continues at coordinate 196,123,239 of CM061532.1, forward strand.
TTTTATCGTATCAGTGCAAAATAGTAATCTGGTTTAAGGATTGGTCCATGATTAATATAAACAACAGTCAATCTCCAAACATTCAATTAAATTAGAATGATAGCATATTAGGATTTTTAAAATTACAATATTTAAAACGTACATTGAAATTTATGAAACGACAACATTTTCTAGTTCAAACATTTCCCTAGCAGACTTTTTCAGGGAGTACAATAAGAACGCTTACCATGCGTTTTCTGAATACTAGCATTAAAGCTTAGTACATCAACACTGCCCAAAAATAGCATTTTTATGATATCAGTTTTCTGTCATAAGGGGGCCGGCCTACCGCGATTTTTTTCCTGCCCAATAAATGAGTTGGTCAAAACCAAACATTCCAAGCGAAATAGGGCATAACTCGATGAGAAATTACGCCTTTTAATTTGATGAAGAATTGGCAAATATAACATAATTCAATTTTTGACGCACTAATCTTGAAGATCGGTTCAGTTGTCACTGAGAAGTTAACATAGCAACTAATGCACGTACGTATAGGTGGAGGAGGATAATTAATCTTATTTGGCACCGTATAGTCACTTCTTCATTGGTTTGGATCAATATTTTATGTCTTCATGTATTTGTTTCTTTTATGCATTCCACAGTTTACAATATTTACAAATACAAATTTCTCTTAAAACGGCGTTTCGAAGAAAAAGTCTTCCTAGTTGGTTTAGTTTTGTGTGTTTTTATAGAGTTTGATGTTAATTTTCGGGTTGTAACTTAACCAAAGAAAAATTACACTGTTGTAACAACAATGTTACAACAGTGAGATTAATAACAGTTCTTCAGTTCTACAGATATAGTATATTTCGTCACTAGTCCGGAAAGTGGTCGTTATCGGTGCAAGATCGAGTTTCAAGTACAAGGCGAAGCCGAGTACTTGAATTTGTAAAGTGAATTTCTAAGTAATAAAAATAGTGATGGTTATACGAGGTTCACCAAAACTTAGGAAATTCAGTCACTGGTAAAAATAAAAAGGAGTTCCTCGGAATCGCTCAGCGCTGTCGCTTGGATAATTCCAGGTGTCAAGTAACCCACAGCCAATTGTTCCAATAGTTCAGTTAATTATACTTACAAGAAAGAATTCAGTAATTTAGTGGTTATCAAATACTACGCAGATCTCTAACGATCTAGAATTAACAAACTTATTTGTCACACTAACACAGATTTTAAACTCCCTATGTTAGGTTTCTGAAAGTAGGCTAGTCTAATAGGATTTAGAAATAAAAGTCAAAATATATAACTTCACCAGAGTAGGTTACACGTCACCTTACTGGTTACTACACGTTTTCAACAGACCTGTGCGAACCGGTCATGGTTAAGGAAATATACGAAACTAAATAAATGTCGATAATTGAACTATTACAACGAGGAAGTTTAAACAAATAAATTTATAAAACTAGCTCGTTTGAATTACCAATGAAATGTCAGACGTTTATTGCCGAGATGTTCTCACAGCTAGGGGACGACTCAACCCTAGCCTGTTACAAAAGAACACTCAACGTCTCCAAATAATTTTTAAACTATTACCATTAACTTAACTTAAACTATACCTGAAGGCAGAAATGAAATTAATCGGTTAAAATAACAAACACCGATTCGCTAAAACTTAAAAAACGAACGCACAATTCCAATCCTCCGCACTAAACTTAAAACTTATACCACTCCGACGAGCCAAAGGTTTAAGTAGACGTGTTTGCACGGTAGGGGATAGACAGAACGAGAGTGAGAGCCGGCTCATTTTCTTGAGCTCCCAATTTCTCGTTGAATCCTGATAACAGCACCAGCTGGACACTCCAGTTATCACAACAGCTGGTTGCAGGCTACCAGGGTCAACTCCAAAAAAAAAAAAGGATCACGTCGTAACGTCTGTTTTTGTGACGTAGCTTGGAGGACAAACGTCATGTCGTCTGGCCTCAACCGGCGTTTGAGGTTATGTTATTGTTTACAGGGGGTTATAGTGACGTGAAAGTTTTATTGGGATTTATGGGGTTTGTAGCGGCATTATTACACCGAGATACAACCTCCTTTAAATAATGGGGAATGAGTCTATTCCCAGGGCTGTTAAGATAACCTTTCCCAGTGTTGGACACTGTGTGAGGAATAAGGGCTCACTAGGCCTAGGTAAGCCTATCACCTCGGTCGTGAAACAAAGGTTAATAGTGACCAATAACGTAGGTAAGTGGTCAAATTTTACCCCCCTAGAAATTTGGATCGTCACACCCCCTCAACACATCGGAGTAAAAAAAAAAACAATAAAAAAATTATCAAAGCTCACCCAAAAATACAAATAAAGGTACCAACTGCTGGAAAAAACAAAATACTAAAAAGAAACTCAATGACAGCTTACAGAATTTATTTAACTATACATCAACTGGCGATACAACGTCAGTTTTCACAATAAAACAGATTTTTTTTTAAACGACAACGGTTACTCTAGCATATATTAAACCCGAGGGCAATACGGTTTCAGGTCTTTAACGTGCACCGTCTGGGTATGGTTACTGTCACCATCCATCACCTCATAAAGGTTAGCTCCTTTCTTACTGGTTATTGCACAGGGACCGTGAAATTTTGGGGCTAGTTTCCCTACAATGGCGTCTGCTGCAGAGGACAAGACGTGAAGCCTTCGCATCACCTGATCACCAGCACAGAAATTCATCTCGCGACGACGAAGGTTATAATTCTTGGCTTGCTTCAGATAAGCGGCCTTGAGGTTTTTCTGCGCCACCTCGATCATCCGTTTGAACTCCAAGTCTCGTTTACGCTTGGTCTCGCTCAACGGAGGGTCGTTCGGGTTATTTGACGCTTCGACAGATGGTCCTCTAAGGGCACAAGGAGGTTTTAATTCGCGACCCAGAGACAACATGGTGGGGGTGAACCCAGTGGATTCATGTACCGCCGTGTTGAGGGCATATTGAAATTCACTCAGGTGGTTATCCCATGCTCGGTGATTATCTTTCACAAACTGAGAAATCATGGTCTTCACCACCCGGTTTTGTCTCTCGACCGGATTGGATTGTGGACTATACGGTGCGGTAGTTTGTAAAACAACACCCGACTCTTCCGCCAAATCTTGGAACATCTTAGAAACGAACTGTGTTCCGTTATCCGTAATAATCATATCCGGCGCCCCATGTCGCAGCAAGATTGCCTTTAGCTTTGTCACCACATTCTTAGCGGTTGCAAATCCAATAGGGGCTAGTTCGGTCCACTTGCTAAAAGTGTCTTGCACCACTAAAAGAAATCGATGCCCCTTCGCTGACCTGGGCAGTGGGCCAACTAAGTCAATAGAGACTTTGTATCATGGGCCATGGGGTTGACGAAAATACATCTTGCCCGCGGGCTTAGCCTGGGCTACTTTATAGGCCTGACATTGCGCGCAAGACCTAACGTAGGCCTTGACATCAGCGCGCCAATTCGGCCAAAAGTACCCAGCGGAAACCCTGGCAAGAGTCTTCTTCACCCCGAGGTGACCAGCAGTAGGGGGTCGTGAGTCTCGTGAAGCACGTCCCGAATCTTACCTTCTGGTATACACATCTTCCGCAACGTAGGTTGGTTCTTCCTAACAACCAGGCGGTACAGAGTGTCAGAACTGACCTCATAGCGTGGGTACCGCCCAGGATGTTTACCCACCAACTCCTTAGTCCGTTCGTACCAAGGCATACGTTTACCAACCCCAATCACGACATCAGGGGAGTCACCGCCTAAGGGTTCAGTTCCCACCCCTCCGACGGCGGTTTCATCCGATGCTGACAGTTCTTCGCCCACCGCCTCGCTAGTTTCCACGCTGGAGTCACCACGGGGGCTTACTGCCACCCTCTCAGCCGCGGTTTCAGCCTCCAGACGCTGCAACTCCTTGGCACCTCGTCTCGTCAGAACTCCCACCTCGTAGGTTTCAAGGTTCTTCGGTTCGACGGGTAGGTTTTGATCGTCTTGGACCGGTTGCCGGGACAGGGCGTCCGCCACACGGTTCAGAGTCCCTTTGCGGTACCTAATCTCAAAATCAAATTGTTGCAGGTCCATGACCCACCGAGCCAAGCGTCCACTGCCAGGACGCCATTATGCCATTTTACCATAACAGGATGGCCATTTCAGGAGCCATTTCAGGGCAATATGGTCGGTTATTGCAACAAAATGATAACCTTCTAGATAGGCCTTGAATTTACGTACCGCCCACACCAAAGCAAGACACTCCTTCCGTGGTTGTGTAGTTCTGCTCTGTTTCCGACAACAGGCGGCTGGCATAAGCAACGACCACTTCTCGACCGTTTTGTCGCTGGGTCAAAGCAGCACCAAGCCCAGCGTTCGATGCATCAACCTGTAGAACGAACGTTTCGGCGAAATCAGGACAAGCGAGGATAGGGGCAGAACATAAGGAGCGCTTGAGTTCCCGGAAGGCCTGATCTTGATCGGGACCCCAGGACCATCTAGCATCCTTTTTCAGCACTCCTTGTAACGGCGCTGTCACTGACGCAAACTTCTCCACGAAGCGACGATACCAAGAAGCCAGGCCCAGAAAACTATGCAGTGACATTCTTGGGAGTCGGGAAGTCCTGGATCGCTCGAACCTTCTCCGGGTCTGTGGAAATGTCGTCGCTATTCACCACATTACCCAGATACTTAAGTTCCTTCTGAGCAAAATGACACTTCTCAGGGTTTAAACGGAGGCCAGCCTCCATAAGGCGGCGAAAAACAACCCTGAGGAGTTCAAGATGCTCTTCAAACGAGGACGACACAATGACCAAATCGTAAAGGTAAGCGAACGCTTTCGGTTCCAACTCGGGTCCAATAACTCTATCTAGCAGTCGCTGGAAGGTAGCCCCGGCAGAGTGCAAACCGAAGGGCATCACCTTAAACTGGAAGAGTCCAAGTCCTGGCACCGTGAAAGCTGTTATGGGGCGACTTTCCTTGGCCAAAGGCACTTGCCAGTAACCTTGCTTGAGGTCCAAGGTACTGATATACTTGGCCTGCCTGAGTTTTCGAGGATGGCATTTATCCTTGGCAAGGGTTAGGCATCCTTGATAGATGAGTCGTTCACCTTGCGCATGTCAATACAAAAGCGATATTTACCCGTCGGTTTTTTAATCAATACAACCGGGGAGCTCCACGGGCTGTCCGATGGTTCAATCACACCATCTCGCAACATGGCAGCTACCTCTTCGTTGATTATCGCTTGCATGGCAGGGTTACGTGGATAATGGCGTTGTTTGATGGGAACCGCGTTTGGTTTGAGACGAATAACATGCTCCGTCAACGGGGTTCGCCCAACAACGGACTCAAAACGGGGAAGTTCTTCTTCCAAAAATTTACGAAGTTGCCCTTCTTCGTTATCCGACAGGGGTTGTAGGGTACCAGACGCACAACGGAACCATTCACCCACTGCATCTTCCGCGACCTGGGGGACGTTTATTTGGATGAGTTTGAGCTCCTCAATACAACTCATCCCCAAGACAACGTCAGTCGTGAGGCCCGGAACGAAGAATGCCGTGAAATCATGGATGACACCGGAAATCAAGATCTGTAACCTGTACCTATCTCGAATCCGGCAGCCCGAACCATCGGCCATTCTCAATTCCGCCTCGGAGGTCTCCGGTTGTACTCCGTGAGTTTGAAGATGACGGACAACCTTCTCGCCAATAAGGTTTACCACCGCACCGGTATACAGCAAGGCAATAAAATCTGACTCCAAAATCATGATACGCGTAAACGGGCGGATGTCTGACACGTGTGAGGATTCACCGGCCGAACAAGCGAAGTTTCCTACGAATCCGGGCCAGTTTGTCCACGAGTCGGAGGTGTACGGCGTTGGGGCGTTGTGGACTCAGGTGGCCTCCTACAGACTGAGTCCGGCGGGAGTTTCCCGAGCGGCAGTCACAACGATAGGTATATACACCTTCTCGTTTACACCGGAAACATTTCAGCACCTTAGGCTGAGTACAATCACGGTACACGTGCCCCTCGACATCACAGTTGTAGCAGATGGGAGTCCTGCGCGAAGTAGACCGTAGCGGTGAAGCGCCCCTACGCAATTCGTGTCGAAGACTAGGGGACCGGTTACTGACACGCGGCCGCGCAGTCCGGTCGTCGAACGACACCCGTCGGTTTGAGGGTTTATTCCCCACCCTATCATTCGCCTCCGTACGGTTAGGCTGCGCATGTGCTGCAGGCGATTGGGGTAGGAAGACCTCAGGAACGGTACTGTCCGCCACCGCAATGTCCAACGCCCGATTGCCGTGGCGTTTGGCGACATACGCAGTTTCAGGGACCAAGGCCTGGGACGCAGGAGGGGGCGGTTTGAAAGTTCTTCTTTCCCGCAACACCTCTTCAAACTCCTCAGCTCGCTCCGAGAGTTCCGCCAAGGAGGTGAAGTCCTGCCGTCGAATCATAAACTTATATTCGGGCCTCATATTCCTATACACCAAATCGATTTTTGGTTGGTTGGAATAAGTACCTAGGCGTCGGATAAGGGTTGTGAGAGCAATAACGAAGTCCCGGAAAGGCTCTCCTTCACCCTGTGTTCTTTTCCTGATTTCCTCGTCGAGGTTTCGGTGATACGCCGGTGGGAAGAACTGGGCTTGGAACATTCTAACAAAGTCGGGAAAAGAGTTCCAAAGGTCCCGGTTATTCCTGTACCAGAGCAAGGCCTGTCCATGCAAAAGCTCGGGCATAGCTTTCAACAACTGGTCCGGGGAGAGGGAATAGGCTTCTCTAAGCTCTTCTAGGCGTTCGAGAAACGACACCGCATCACGCCTGCCGTCGAAGCGCACATTCCATTTCCTGACCAGATTGCACAGAGTCGGAAACGTTTAATCAACGTTGTACGGCGTTTCACCAACAACCATATCTCGCCGATTCATTTGAGCGGAGCCGGTATCCTGGAAAAAGGAAGCCTCACCAACTCGCGGAAGCTGCGTGACATTCCTCAAGTCCGTCTGCGAAGAACTCTTATCTGTCAGAGGATGGTGGAAGTCTGACTCCCCTAAATTAGGCCCCGGCGTGGGTTCAACGTGATGGCGAGCTAGGTTGTAGTCAAGGCGTCGGCCTTGCACCAAGCTGTCAATCACCCATTGCACGTAGGCTGGGTCAGCGTAAGGGGGTAATCCAAGAGTCTCGCGTATACCTGCCAGACCATTCGACATAGCTCTGGTTGTAACACCAGCTGCCGCGGTGTGATGCTTTACCAGCCCGTATGTCGGGTAGCGGGGAAAATCAGCCGCTGCACAGCTACCCGGGACACTAGCCGTAGGGTCAAATATCGGTTGATAGGACACCGGGGGAACCACACTGGTACCACTTCGAGGGACGCTCTCCGAAGTGCGAGTCTGAGTTGCGCCCCGAGGGGGAAGCTGAGGCCAGTGGTCCAGGGGAAGTGTGGAGGGTGGCCGGTATGCCGAACCCATGGGCGGAATGGTGCTCCAGGTTACGCCACCGGGAGGTCGGTTGATTTCCGGTTGAAACACCGAAACCCTTTGAGATAAGGATCCCACCGGTTCACTATTCGTTGTCATACGCGTAAAGTCAAAGCCAGACTGTACGGTAGACGTCGCAGAATTCCCAGTGTTTAATGGATGCTGAGCCACCGCACTGTAAACGGTTGTTAGCTCGGTGGAAACTGGCGCAGCCATCGTCACCTCACTCTGCGAGGTTAATAATTCCGAACCCATGTCAAGACCTGCAATGTCCGCCGAAGGGACACTTCTCCAATACTCCCTAAATCTCCGGCGTAGTTCCTCCACGCTACCATCCGTTACCAACCCATGGCGAGTCATCTCCTCAATCAATCCCTGCTTAGGCAGTTCATGGATCCAACTCACCCGTGGGTCATCCAGGGGTGACCTAGGTGCATAGGAAACGGTAGTTGTAGTTATTAGGCCACTACACGTAATTACTGTCGTCGACGGGGTTGTCGTCACCCCGCTGGCCGTAGTAACTAACATTGACTCGGTCGTCTTCATTTCAAAATAAATTCAACAAGCCAACTAAATTAAATTAGTTTACAATTATCACGCAGCTTGTTTTAGGTTAGGTCTATTACTTATCTAAAATTGGATAGGCTAAGTGGCGATCAGAATTAGGCCAACAAAATAAATTTAATTATAATGTTTAATCCTCTAATACACCCTAGGCCTAAGTTAAATTTCCTACACCAAAATTCACCAATGAAAGAAAATGGTTAAAGCCTCATTAACTAGCCTAGCCTATAGGTTATATTCACCAATTCAATCACAATCAGTTACAAACCTAGAGGCCTAACTGAATTCTATCTTTTCACCAAACCACAATTGACTGTTATAAAGTTACTGGTCCCTGTTCGGGCGTCATTTTGTAACGTGAATTTCTAACTAATAAAAATAGTGATGGTTATACGAGGTTCACCAAAACTTAGGAAATTCAGTCACTGGTAAAAATAAAAAGGAGTTCCTCGGAATCGCTCAGCGCGGTCGCTGGGATAATTCCAGGGGTCAAGTAACCCACAGCCAATTGTTCCAATAGTTCAGTTAATTATACTTACAAGAAAGAATTTAGTAATTTAGTGGTTATCAGATACTACGCAGATCTCTAACGATCTAGAATTAACAAACTTACTTGTCACACTAACACAGATTTTAAACTCCCTATGTTAGGTTTCTGAAAGTAGGCTAGTCTAATAGGATTTAGAATAAAAGTCAAAATATATAACTTCACCAGAGTAGGTTACACGTCACCTTACTGGTTACTACACTTTTTCAGCAGACCTGTGCGAACCGGTCATGGTTAAGGAAATATACGAAACTAAATAAATGTCGATAATTGAACTATTACAACGAGGAATTTTAAACAAATAAAATTATCCAACTAGCTCGTTTGAATTACCAATGAAATGTCAGACGTTTATTGCCGAGATGTTCTCACAGCTAGGGGACGACTCAACCCTAGCCTGTTACAAAAGAACACTCAACGTCTCCAAATAATATTTTAAACTATTACCATTAACTTAACTTAAACTATACCTGAAGGCAGAAATGAAATTAATCGGTTAAAATAACAAACACCGATTCGTTAAAACTTAAAAACGAACGCACAATTCCAATCCTCCGCACTAAACTTAAAACTTATACCACTCCGACGAGCCAAAGGTTTAAGTAGACGTGTTTGCACGGTAGGGGGTAGACAGAACGAGAGTGAGAGCCGGCTCATTTTCTTGAGCTCCCAATTTCTCGTTGAATTCTGATAACTGCACCAGCTGGACACTCCAGTTATCACAACAGCTGGTTGCAGGCTACCAGGGTCAACTCCAAAAAAAAGGATCATGTCGTAACGTCTGTTTTTGTGACGTAGCTTGGAGGACAAACGTCATGTCGTCTGGCCTCAACCGGCGTTTGAGGTTATGTTATTGTTTACAGGGAGTTATAGTGACGTGAAAGTTTTATTGGGATTTATGGGGTTTGTAGCGGCATTATTACACCGAGATACAACCTCCTTTAAATAATGGGGAATGATTCTATTCCCAGGGCTGAAAAGATAACCTTTCCCAGTGTTGGACACTGTGTGAGGAATAAGGGCTCACTAGGCCTAGGTAAGCCTATCACCTCGGTCGTGAAACAAAGGTTAATAGTGACCAATAACGCAGGTAAGTGGTCAAATTTTACCCCCCTAGAAATTTGGATCGTCACAAATTCGATCGAGCACCGATATGCCACTTTCGAACGAGTTTCGAAAAGTACTTTTCATCATACCACCTTTAATAAATATACAGTTTGGATAAAAATTAATAAATTTTAACCTATATACCCCCTCTTATGTTGTGATTTGTTTATCTTGTATTTGAACTATTTACAACTAAACAATCAGCTGTTTGACATTTATATATTGGAGTCAACGAGGTTTAAGTTACTGTAAGCAGAATAGCAGCGCTAATGGTGCCAAACATTGGAAGTTTTTTTCTGGCCTAGTCCCGAAAACCCCTGTTTCGAGGTCTAGTACCGAAAACTTTGTTTTCATCACACTACATCGATATCACCTGCTTTCGACCCTCACTTCTACCAACGAAACACCTGTTTTGCCGGCCTAGGGCGGTAATGGAAACGGTAGCAGAGAAATATAGAATATTAGAAGGTATTTAACAACAACAACAACAACAAATAACAAATCAGTGACGTAGTTAGTAGTTCAGCTGATAGTAACTGTTAATTGTGTATGACGTAGATGGGAAAATAGTGCTTTCCCCTTGGAATCAGCTGTAGTCACTTACCGTTAGAGTTTTGGCCTTAGCTGACGTGAAGTGGTTGCCTAGCAACCAGAAACTCAAGCAGTACATCTTGCTAGGTTAGTTGAAGTTGAGGTTATGTTTTGTTTGTTGTGAACGAAAAAGTAATTTTTTCACTTGTTTAGAATTTATTGAATTGTGTAGTGTGATGAAAAATATCGTTCATAACTCGGGCCGAAAGCGTTTTGCCAACCCTCGATCGTTTCAAGTTCTCGACTTCGTCTCGAACTTGAAACACGATCTCGGGGCCGGCAAAACGCCACTTTCGGCCCTTGTGATGAAATATACTATTACCAACACGTTTATCCAACCCACCGGGAATCAACTAGTTTCGATCACAGCTGACCGTTCCGAAAACAAAGTTTATCGCAATGGTATGATGAAAACAATATTTTATTTTTTAACAGATGATTCAAATGAATTTAATGGCTTGGACGAAAGTCAACACAATTTTAAGTAAAACAATTTTCTGTATAACACAATCTATAAGTGCCAGCTGATCAAATCAATGAATATGATAGCAGATGTTTTGGCTTGGTTTATACAACGAATTAAAATTATAATGTCAAATGTTTGCTTTATTTACCTTTTAAATTTACCAAATGTGAACAAAATTATTGAAGAAATCTCATATTTGTTTTATATTGTGATATTTAAAGTGAATGAACTCGATCTTTGTACACAAAGGTTTGTACTACGTACAAATACGAAGATTCCTACAAAGTTTCGTGTGATTCCCATCAGTGATAAAGGCTGTAGCTTTGCTTAAAAATTTAAATAGTTTGTTGTGCGTAGGAAACCACATTTCTGATATTTTTTAGGCTACTTTTGAAAGCATATATTTTATTTCATTGAGGGGTTTTAAAGTAAGCTTGGTGATTTTTGGTGTTCATTGACCCAGTTAAATGGATAGAAAACGAAAAATAGGTTAATTGCGTCCTTTTTGTGCCCTTTTGAGAAGTGAAAATTGGCCGTATTCTGCTTCGTGTCTATATAGGCACGCGTCGTCTGTTTGGTTGGGTGGGACTTGGCGACGTGACACGACCGTGCCACTGGATAATAATGAAATACAAATAGGTTATGTATTTATAACTAGGAAAAAAAGACTAATCGAAATAAAATATTTCTTTTTGATAATATATATTAAATGGATTTAGGTTAGTGACTGTCTGTTTATTAGTATGTGTAAGAAGATAAATAGAAAATTCTTAATGAGATTTACAATCCATTCGCTTGAAGTTTATGCCTGTTGAAATAATATCCTAGCTTACTACTTTTTTTTTACTACATTATCAATTTAAATAAAATAAACGTTTTGCAAAAGTAATTATTATAATTTAAAATATACATTTTTGACCATTAACCACTTTTGATCTGTTTAACACTTAAAGCTCTTAAACCTTATGTATATTTAAACTATATTGCTTAGCGTTTTACGGGTTAAACATTGAGTTGAGTGAAACTCTGCATCATCGTCCTTATTCACTCAGATTTTGCGGAATTACTGACCTATTACTGACCGTGGGAGGTTGCAGATCATACATCCGTGCCGTTTTTGACTGCCTTATATTGCTTGAATGAGAATTACATGTTATAGTTCCATCGACCAGCCTCGGCTCACTAGTCGTCCCAACCACGTGGCCAGGGAGGAAAGTGTAAGATGACCTGGCCAGTGGCCAATTCCGGTCATCACGGCCAGTGAACGACTCTCTACTAAGCCAACGTTTTCTTGAGTCAAGACTTGAAGACTGTGGAATCTTAATCTCGGACTTTATTGCCTGCTGGACTTAAGTGCGGAACGGAGAGGGGTGTCGCTGCGTTTTGGGAAAAAAGTCGTGCGAACGCCATTACCTCCTGGCGTACCTCTTACACATTGCAGTACGAATAACACGTTTTTGGAGATTTCGATGCCAATGGATGGGCAATTAAACAAGCGTATCACTTCCAAGTGGATGATAGTTTAATTTAATTGATACCACAAAACGCCCTTTCTAAAGCCTAACAAAAATTACAAAAACTTCTCCTGTTCGGGGCCAACGCAAAGTAGGGGTTTTCAATCAGGATCAAATATCACTGTTTTCCAATGACGTTCGAGTGACGTCACACCCTCAAACCATACTAATTATGTCACACACTCGATTACGTCACCGTATGACATCACAACACGTTATCACACGTCACAAATACGTAACCACTGATTAAAACGGCTGAATTTGGGTTTGTCTTAGGTGCCTCAACGCAATCTACTATAATTGAGTATAATTTTTACTTTAAAAAATTGTTTAACTACTTATGTTAATAATAAATAGGGACTAGTTCATATAAAAATAATATTTGAATACTTTTTTGAAACATTTAACTCTTTGTCAAATAGTGAAATTAAGTTAGGAATTCATGAGAATGACCTTACATAAACATAATCGTACATAAACGAAAAAACATTGTTTGAAACATTTTGTCTAAGCGAAGTGAATTTTTAATGTATTTAAATACGTCATGCTTGTCTAGTTTCACCAGAAATGTAAGAAGAATAAGGCTAATTATATGAGGTGTCTCAAAATACATACATACTTTATATTATAAGTGAACATGTTTTCTATTCGCGGAATAGGTTTTCAAGGTTGATAACCTTAAAAAATATTTCGTTATAAGACAGCCTAAAGTGAATGTTTCCGATTCAGATTATTTTACAAATTATTGAATGCTGAAACCAGCTTAGTACTTTAGATAGTTAAGCTGAGTACGATAGTCCTTGTGTTGGGAGGTGTCTCAAAGTGTTTATATACCCGTGAAATTTATCGCTTATTCATGGTCTGGTATTTATATGCAATTAATGGAAAATACCAAAATTAGAAATTTAAATAATTTGAATAATTTGAACTGTAAAAGTATTGCTAACATTTCCAATTAAATATAGGGAATGACAATCCTAAAACCCATTGTAATTACTACGAATGATTCCATTTTTAATGTTTAGCTATACTACTAAAGTTAAAATATATGGTAATTTGCAAACCATTAATATTTATAAAATCATTTTAAAGTGAAACAGTTCTCTATGAGTTTTGCGCAATTTAACAGTCTTACAACTCAAAAGGCATAAGAGGAAACTATATTGAAAATTAATCTGTAGTTTGATATACACGTATATTTTATAAAAAAAAACATTTTATGAATGCTTTTAATTTCTTTTATATATTATAAAAGTTTTCATCGTGACTAATAATACTTCAGTGATATTTTAAGTAAAAAATATAAAATTGTATAATAGGTTGCAAAATGAAATAGGTAATTTTTTTTTATTAGAAAAATAGAAACAAGGGAACATTTTTTTTGTCAGTTGATTATGTGAATGTTGATATTCCATCTTGAGCTATTTTTACAAAGAGACTGATCCGGTGGAGAACTTTCCCACACGGTGTACAGCAGAATATATCTCAAAACAGTTTTGTACAAAATTCCCCTTTTACTTATTGATATAGTGATGGATGATAATGTAGGTAATGTACAATATTATGATAATTACTTTTATCCATCGAGCATAGAAATACAACTAAAATGTTTTCGAAGACCACCTTTTTATACAGGGTTGGGAAAAATTTTTGATCACTGCTGCAAAATTGTTTCAAACTGAATCAGTGAATCTACTAAATTTCTCTATATAGTAGAAAACCCGGAAAAAGGGGCTTTGAGAATGATAGCCAGCACACGTCTTTGTGATTGTAAGTATTGTAGGCCCAAATTAAAAAAGGCTAATTATAAAAAAAATTAAGTACCAAAAAGTTTGCTATTGAAAGTAAAGAGGGGGATTACGTCATCATCAAGACACGCGCCGGCAGTCATGACTCATCACTCGGTGCCCACGCACGTGTTTTCCGCTTTAAATACTGGCCAGGTTTTCGTTGTTTGTTCGTTTTAAATGTACCGTGTCCGTGTGTGTTGTGTTTCCTGTTAATTTTAATAAACTGACGACTTCACCATGAAGGATTATGTGAACTTGTAACTGCAAACACTTGATAATGGGTCAAAAAGACCCGAAACCGTGGTAGTGAAAACTAACCCCTCCGGATCACTAGACAAGCAGGTATCGTAAACCATTATTTTTGCTATAAGTACGTGATCCAGTGGCTAATCCATAATGAAGTTGGAAGCTTGTCAAGCTAAAATAGCCTACAGTTACAAGAACATTAAACTCAAACTCTTCAAAACCATTGAGAACATTAACTTTAACAGGAAATGCCTTGAATACGGATTAGTCCCAAAGTACGTTTGTGTAAAAATTAAAACTAAAACCAGAGCTGCAAACAAGGCTAGGAAAACTGCTGAAACTACTTGGATTAAAACAGAAATAAAATCTCTTTTCATGAAAAAAGATATGCTCAATAAGTTACTAATTAAGAAACACCTTGAACTTCTATCTAACCTTCATCCATCTCAACATAACATTATTGTGGAAATTGACTCCCAAATAAACCGAAAAGTACAAATTAAGAAGAAAACCCAAGCTAAAAAGATAGTTACACTTTCAAATGCACAGCTAAAAAGTGAAATAATTGCATGCAAACATGTCTTTTATCCTAGAGTTGTTAATAAAACACAGATTAAGTTTACAGAAGCTGAAATGAATTTATTGAATAAAGGCTTAAATTTTAACTTCAAAAATAACAGAAAGAATAGTTTACTCTCTGAACTATTCAGTGCCGAAACTGCCATTAAGTATTTAAAAACAAGTGACGCTCGAGATGCGTCGAGAGTCATGGTATCAAGGAAAATAGACAAAGTAATAAGTAATCCCATTCCAAGGAATGAATATATGTCAAAATACGCAGGTTATAAGAAAACAGCTGTTTCCATCAGAGATAAATTAGAGGATAATGAGGCGCTTATCACTAAAGCTGATAAGGGAAACAGTATTGTAATACTAAACAAATGTGATTACATAAACAAGGTTAATGACTTCATCACCAGTAATAATATTGAGAGCTTGAGCCATGATCCCACTTCCACATTTTCAAAGACTATTAATAAAGTAATTTCCACCAGCACTAACCTATTGACTAAAGATGAAATAAAACAACTCAAGGTGACTAACCCCCAAGCTCCTATTTTAAGAGGATTACCAAAAGTCCACAAAAACGGCATACCAATCAGACCCTTGGTTAATTTCATACCCGCCCCTACTTACAAAATAGCTAAGAAACTCGATAGTATTATAAGGCAGGAAATAAAGCTAGAGAATAACCACAGTGTGAAAAATACAGTTGAGTTAGTAGAAAAAATAGGCCAGCTGAAAATTAACCAACATCACATACTAGCCTCATTTGATATAGTCAATTTGTTTACAAATATTCCCATCGATGAAACACTCAATATTTTGAAAGAAAACCTCACCAAACACTCTTCTTTGACAAATGAAGCCCAGGTTGAACTCATTACATTAACCAAAGCAGTACTAAAACAAAATTACTTTATGTTTGGTAGTAATTTTTATAAACAAAATGAAGGCATGGCAATGGGCTCACCATTATCGAGCATTTTAGCTGAACTGTTTTTGAATAAAATTGAAAATGAACATCTTTGGTCTGACTCAAATCGCCATAAAGACAAAATAACTTTTTATTTCCGGTATGTTGATGACACAATTGTTCTCTTCAACGGCAACAGAAGGCAATTAAATCTACTTTGCACCTACTTGAACACGGTCCATAGAAACCTTAAATTTACGTTGGAAGAGGAAGAAAATAATTCAATAAATTTTTTAGATCTCACCATCACAAAAATCAACAATAGATTATATTTCAAAATTTATAGAAAGCCGACTACAACAGACCAGACCATCCATGAAACTTCGCACCATCCTTACAACCAGAAATTATCAGCTTATAATAGTTTCGTACATAGACTGATGTCCCTCCCCCTCAGCAAAACAAATTTTGAAGAAGAAGTAAATATTATTAAATATATAGCAGTAGCCAACGGATATAAAAGCACAATGATCGATAAACTAATACGCAAACACCTGAGCAAATCTGATAAAACCTCAGTAAGCAGTGAAAAAAGATTTGTCTCTGCTGAGTACGGAGTTGTGCTTAACAACACCTTGAAATCGGAAATGTCAAAAAACAACGTCATAGTATCTTTCAAAACATCCAATAAACTGTCACACATGATACAAAGTAAAAATAGATCAGATAAAAATGGCACAGACAACACAGGAATTTATAAAATTAAATGTGATGACTGTCCCAGTTTTTATATTGGCCAAACTTCCCGATCTTTCAGCACAAGGTTCAAAGAACATTTACCTAGGAAATCCACCAAGTCCGCTTTCGCAAACCACCTGATTGATAATAAACATAACTATACCGGAATTAATGAAAATTTAGAGATACTCCACATTTGCAAAAAAGGACATTACATGAATACAATAGAAGAATTTGAAATATACCGTACGTCCAAAGAGCAACCACAAAATTTGTTAAACGACAAACTTTCATTTGAATCCAACATAATTTACAATAAAGCAATTAATATAATGTGTGACATCATCCTCTTTAAACCTGAAACGGAATTTCAAGAGAATAATAGGATGAGGAGACATATACACAGGTATTTAGACATGAATAACGAGGGGGCCACTTTTGGACACTCACGGGGTGCCACTTTAGGCTACTATAGCCTAATTATTTTTTACTTAATAAATTTTTAACGGAACGTATTTATGAGATAGCTTACTTATAAATATTATCTCTAATCCTTACTATTTAAGAAAATATAGTTGTATAAGTGTTACCTTAAAGCTTTTATGAGAAATGACGAAAAATATCAGACACTGCAAAAAGTTTGATTATCAATAAATTACGTAATGGCGGACTGACAGCCGGCATGTGAAGCAGATGATGCCAGCGCTTCACCTTGTAGTGGTAGATGTATGAACTACTTGTTACACATTTTGCAAATAAAATCTTTAGTTAAGTTTTGCATATATATTCGTAAATAAGTGCATTTCTGCTAAACAATATATTTCAAAAATTGAAATTAAATAGAGCAAAAACATGATGTCCATACCCGGATTTGAACCCACGATCTCTCACTTACTGTCCTAGCGCTCTAACCTTCTGAGCTATTTGAGCTATGGAAAATGAAGACTTTATTTGCTACTTATACTTTTAAAACTCTGCCTTCGCTGGTACACTTGCAAAGTTTGTCAGTCAAAGTCAAGAAGTTGACCCAAACTTAAAGTAACTATAACCAAACCAAAAATTTCCGGGTGTTGTTAAAAATGTTTTTATTTTTTATGTTTGTTATTTGCTTTTTATATTTATATTTTTATTATTAAATGAATATAAAATAAGGTAAAATACCTAAGTTAATATTTATAACAGATGAAACCAGGATTTCTTCAAATTTATAAGTGTTTATAATTAAATGTGAAAAATTTATTAAAATGAAATGTGAAAATTACATTATTAGTTTTACCAGTTTTCTACTTTTACGTTTTTTCATCATTTTTATGTAAGAAAAACATTATTAGTAAAACTTTATTTTTTGAAAAATGAAATACTTTGATTTTGAAGTTCTATAGAGAACTTCCAAAATCCAACTACCTTATTATTGTAGAAAATAAAAAATAAATATTTCCTTAAAGAAGACAAATGTAAAATTATCGTAAAATTAAAACGTGAAAATAACTTTATGAATTTCACCATTGTATTACTTTTATATTTTTTTATCTTTTTCACGTGAAAAAATTGTTTTCGATTTTACTCTTATGTTTTATGGCGTTTTTACATGAAAATACCATCTTTTTTACATTGTGTGTTGACTGGGAAGTTACTTAGAAAATATGCCATTGCAGCTTTAGAGTAAATTCGGATACACAAATTTAATGCAAATTATTAGCAAAGTTGTCATGACAAAGTTGCTGTGGCATACATAAACACAGTTGCTGCAAATTTGTCATGGCAGTTTTGGAGTAAATGTATAATGCAAATTTAATGCAAATTATTAGCAAAGTTGTCATGACAAAGTTGCTGTGGCATACATAAACACAGTTGCTGCAAATTTGTCATGGCAGTTTTGGAGTAAATGTATAATGCAAATTTAATGCAAATTATTAGCAAAGTTGTCATGATGGATATCAAAATGGATTTGATAGAGTTCAGCACCGTACAGAGTAGAAAAGCCGGGGTGCCACTTTAGGGGGAGGGGGCCACTTTTGGGTACTTTCCTCTATTACTAATTTGATTTCAATGAAATTCTCAGGTTAGATTTTAAGTATTTTAAACTAGGTAATAAACTATAATCTAGCAATTATTTTCAAGTATTAAAAAAGCTTATTTTCCCGAATTTTTTACAGAACTTTAGTTGCTTAGGCTACATGGTTTGACTAATGTAGTTGCTATGATCAGTTTATTTTCCCCCATCGCAGCTGAGTTGTCGGTCGCTGTATGCTGAAAACAACATAACATAACCTTTTCTTGTTTATATCTGCTCGCCGTTATGTTACGTTTTTAAATAAAATTTAATTGATATTTTGACAGACCTGTTTGTTAAATTAAATATATCAACACTGATGTTTACTTGTTGAAGTTATAAATTATAGTCTACCAAAAGATAGGCATGTTGATGCGGAATGAATTGGTGTCGTACAGAATTATGCGATTAACTAATTTATGGGATACAACTAATATCTATTTGGGAGAAAGATTTAAATTCAACAACTAATTAGAATGTGTTGTGCCATTGAAGCCTATGTCTCAGGTAACAAAATATGCATTAAGTGTTAAGTAAGCGTAATTCTACAATACTTACATTACTTGATTTTTATTAATTTTGATTAATTAATCATGGATTTTAAATTGTATTGTTTTTTTCGCTCTACAATCTATTTACCTTTAATATTGTAAGCATAATTATTATTAAGTTACTTGCTTGTTTTGAGGTCTTAGCTAAAATCATTCTTTGTATGTATTTATTTGTAGGCTAGGCCTAGGATGTACGCCGGTTGACTTCGGACGGTTAGATGACGTTCCACTCTTCACATTCGAGGAGATGGAAACCTCCGGTCTCTCCCTAAAGAGCAACAAGGCTCCTGACCCGGACGGGATTCCCAGCGAGGCTTTAAAGAAAGTATTTTCAATTAGTTCTGACTTGTTGTTGAGAATGTACAACGCCTGTTTGGTAGAAGGGGTGTTTCCCGCTCCCTATGGAAAACCGCAAGACTTGTACTGATCAGCAATGGCAAAGGTGATACCGAGCTGTCGTCGTCACACAGGCCTTTCTACACGTTGGACACGGCTGGGAAGCTGTTCGAGAAGCTGATCCGTTCCCGCCTGACCTCTGCCGTGGAAGCTGCCGGGGACTCATGCCCCCGTGAGTATGGCTTCAGAAAGGGACGGTCAACGATTGACGCTATCACCGAAGTCCAGGGAGAGCTGTGAAGAGAGTCGAGAGCCACAACCATTTCTCTCGCTGAGTAGTGCTTGTTGTTACGCTTATGTCAAGAATGCCTTTAACTCGGCGAGGTGGGTCGATATGTTGGATGCGCTTCGCAACACCTTTCGCGTTCCTGCATATCTGTTGCGACTCATTGAGGATTATCTCCGCTCTCAAAGCCTTATTTACGACACAAGGGACGGAACGTGGACGATGGAAGTCACTTCTGGTGCCACGCAAGATTCAATACTCGGCCAGGATCTCTGGAATGTTGCCTATGACAGCCTCCTGAGGTCGGAGATGCCTGAGGAAACCACTTTGGTTGGATACGCCAATGATGTGGCAGCTCTCATTGTCGCACGCAACGTTGAGCTGGCCCAACTAAAGTTGAACCGAGTCATGCGTGTGGTCAACACATGGATGTCCGATCACGGTCTCTCGCTTGCTCTCCGTAAGACGGAGATTGTGATCCTTACGAAGAAGAGGATAGACACCGTCATTGTGTTCCGAGTGGGAAGGGAGGTGGTCCAATCAATTCGTGCTGCTAAGTACTTCGGGATTATGGTGGACACCAAGTTAAGCTGGAGGGATCAGATATTCCGTATACGGCGGACAAGGCCGCTAAGGTAGTCACTTACCTTAGTAGGCTGATGGCCAATGTCGGGGTTCCACGATCCAGCAGAAGACGTATGTTGATGTCCGCGGTTCAGTTCGTGCTTCTTTATGGAGCAGAGGTGTGGGCAGACGCTCTCGATAAAGTCAGATAAAGTTCAGGTTGCGACTCGCCCAGGTTCAACGTTGAGCGGCCCTCGGGGTGTGTTCCGCCTACCAGACAGTGTCCGAGCCTGCCGTCCTGGTGGTCGCCGGAGTTATCCCTGTCAAGCTCTTGGCAGGAGAGAGAAAGGCAATTTATCAGAGACAAGTCGAGATTGGCAAGGAAACAACAACAGAAACAGCAAAGACCAGAAACAGCAACAGGAAAGAACAGCAGAGCGCTCCCGCGCTCCCGGACCTTCCAGCAGTGGCAACACAGCTGGGAGCACGACACCCGAGGACGATGGACTGCGCGACTTATCAAGCACGTCCAACCATGGGTGGAACGGCTGCCAATTCTTTATTTATTGCTCGGGCGTTCCCGACAATGCGGAACACACATTCTTCCGCTGCCCCCGTTGGGAAGGGTCCCGCCTGAAGGCCACACAAATTTTTGGTGCATTTTCGGTGGACTCGGTCTGCCAAAAGATCTTGGAGGATGAGGGCAACTGGGATTGTTTATCACAGTTCGTGCGGGGCATCCTCCTTGAAAAGAAACATGATCTGGACCGCGAAGTGGCCCAGATCCCTTGATCGAGTGGCTGTATAGGCCTAAGGAGTGAGCCCCACGGGCATAAGCCAAATTTGTGCCTAGCCCTACGTAATGTGATAAACAACTCCAGGTTAGAATCCTAAAGAGTATAGGCGAGGGTTTTTAGTGGGTAAAAACTCCGTTTTTAGGGGAGTTCCACTTTACAGGCTTGCCACCTGTGTGCGTAATGCATTTTTCTTACCTCTCCCTCAAAAAAGCGTCACCTAATAACTCAAAAATTGAGTAAAAAATTCTTGTACGGGACGGCCATCGGAGCGTATTCCTAGTAATACATATAGTAAAAATAATATATTTAAGAAAATAAATAAATCCTATACACTAATACGAGTAAGGTGTATTTGTATGTATGTAAGTATGCAACGAAAACGGAGTTTCACTCAAACAATTGTCTTCAAACCTTATAAATTATTTAGTAGAAGATAAAAATAAAACATATACAGGTCTCTGTTCTAGGAAAAATCATGTTTAGTTATAATCTAGAATTTAAATTAAAACTTTTTTACATTTGTCTCATGGAGTTAAAAATCAAAACAAAGAAAGAAGGAAAACAGCTAGCTCAACTGTCAAAGTGCAATCAGACCATGTGTTAGGGTGGATTTGCATTGTAGCCAGATACTGAACATTTGTATGATATTATTTTAAAAAAAACATGTAATTTTGAAATCGTACTTTTTACTTTTTAGTGGGAAAGACAAATTAATTGTAAAGTTAGAATTGGTAGTAATTGGTAGAGTTAGAATTATATATAAAAACAAAATAATTTGTTACAATTACGAGCTCAGCTGCTGGTAATTAGTTTATTGTGATTGTATTAAATGATTTATTTACGTATATAAATGTATATTAGTTATATAGTTTTTAATTAATTAAATATTGTAATTATATTTCCTAGCATTTACATTTATTTATTGTATTTAAATCCTATTCATGATTTAAGACTTATGGTATAAAAATGTCTATAAAGGGATAAAAGGTAAATAAGGTATAATTCTTGAGTTGCTCTACGAAAGAACGGAGCCAAGGAGAGAAAATGTAAATATTTCTTTAACAAATGATACTTGTATATCATTATAATCATTGTAAAAAAATATTAATGCACGTTTAATGTAATTGCATTCAACCTTAGAAGTTAAATACAAAGGTGTTATAAACATGTGGAAGGAACATGTATTACAACAAATTTATACCAGCGTGCAGCACCCATAACAACAATTTTACAAAAACTACAACATTGTAAGAAATGATTGAGCGAAGCGAAAGAGCTCGTCTTGAATAAAGACAAGCCTTTTCTGCTTGCCATTTTTGTGTTCAGTCAATGATTACTACTATTACCGGTTATGAAGGATAGGTTGTATAGGTTAAACAAACAAATACTCGGCCTTCAGGCACTGAATAACACATAAGATTAGTTTCTAACACATAGTTCAAAATAAATAAGATAAAAAATATAAAACATTTTTGTTAGTAATACAATACATAAGGATTCCGTCCTAGAGACTTTGGTAAACCATATCCTTTGCTTATTGTTATTGTGGTCTTAAAAACAAACAATTCACCCATGATTACTGAAACCTTTGTATTTACTGGGATATTTAATGGCTGTAGCATAAAGTTTGCAGATTATAACTGTCAAAGTTAACAGTTAAGGTCTTCACTATATTTTAAGTTACATGGATTCGTTAATGTTAATGTAAACATTTAGTTTACTGACACATTCTTTTTCCTAGATGTTCAACCAGTTGGGTTCTCTTGAGCACTTTAATGAATGAGTTGTCATATAGATGACAAAAAAGGGTGGTTTTGAAATACACTAAAAAATTAGGACATTATTCAATTTGTTCCGTTTGTAAATGCTGTTCCTAATGTATCCAATGTATTTAAAAGCGGAAATGTAATTTTTTCTTACGTACCTAAAATAAATCTTACATGTTTTTGGTTTTTTTCGTACGATAATGCTATGAAGCTATAACAACAAAAAAAACTTCGATTTAAGACTTAAGGTGCGGTATAAGTGTTCTACGCAATAACGGAGCCAAGGAGAGAAAATGTAACATTTATTTATCAAATCATACTCGTATGATCAATTTTCAAAAAGAGTATTTTTAATGTACTTTAAATTTAATTACATGTACACATTATTTGTTACCACTGGAGTTTGTAATACTTGGAGTTTGTAGATGTTTATATAAAAACAGAATAAAGTTTATTTGAATATGGTTGACTAAAGTTAATTTATGTTTGGCTTCATTAATTAGGTAGTGGTAAATATTTAAATTCTAAAACAAAATGCTTGATAAAAGAACATCAATTACATGTGACTCATTTTACAATCGTAAAAGGAGCTTGGAGTCTCTTAGGATTCTCAATCTATCTAATAAAATCATAACCATGTAGGAAATAGTAAAGTGTAAAAACTACTAGACTCTAAGTATAATCAGTTTTTACACAAACATTTACTATTATTTTTATAATTTATTTACATCATTGTTATTGTAGTGATATACTTAATAGAATACTTAAGAAATTTTGAGGAAAAAATTGTTATTTTTTCATTTTTTGTAGTGACATGTAACGAGCAACTAATAAACCAGCAATTCTATTGAATGTGAATACGTACTTAGATAATTTATTCAGAAACACATTTTGAAACTATATCATTAACACTTTAAATGTTTTTGAAAATAACGAACACCTTTCTATCATATGCCTGATGTAAAACTTAAAAAGTGAAAATAAATATCGAGTGAACTAATGTAATACTTTTTTGCAATATTAAATAAAATGAATGACATGTTAAATATTTGTTAAAGTATAGGCCTAGAATAATGAATGCATATTGAAGTAATCAAAGATAAAATAGAACATATTATCGAAGCATAAGATGGAAGAAAATGCAGCGGAAGTGATTGAAAATATGAATAAAACATTCTCCGAGTCTGAAACCCTCCATTGTGTAAAACTATGGAACATCTTGTCTTCGAATGTTGCCCTCGGAAAGTTTTGCTGCACTTGTTTCGTTTTATGTGGGTGGGATATTAAGAGTCATCTTCACCCCTGGGCCAGTAGCCCATTGTTGCGCAATCGGCAATGTTAATCATACGGCTTTTATGCTAAAACATGGTTTTGTATTCCCCTGTTTCGGACGCCGTTTTTCAACCGATTTTCTTGAAATTTGGTAAGTGTTTAGTTGAATAGTTATACTAGGTTTCTCATACCTCGGAATTTTGAAAATTGAACAAATATTACTCTCTGTGACGTCGCAAAGTAACTCGATTTTCCTTAGTTAATATTTCAAAATTTAGTAAAATTTTCAAAATTTCGAGGTATGAGAAACCTAATATAAGTATTCAACTAAATACTTGCCAACTTTCAAGAAAATCGGTTGAAAAACGGCGTCCGAAACAGGGGAATACAAAACCATGTTTTAGCATAAAAGCCGTATGATTAACATTGCCGACTGCGCAACAATGGGCTACTGGCCCAGGGGTGAAGATGACTCTTAAATAAACTAACCATAGTCTGATTTGATTAATAAAGAAAAACAAAAACGATTTTTATATTTACATACAGTATGCTGAAGTATAATCAGCCTAGTTGTATACAAACTTATACATACATATACAGGGTGTCTCGCTTCCACCTTTACAAACTTTTCCAGGTTATTAAGCATGCCAAAACAAACAGAAAAATCATATAAACATATGTCCGGAAATGCTTCGTTAAGCCGCTAGCCGCCATTTTGTTTTTTTACACTTAAGAATTTTTGTTTCCGTAACGGGTTGTTGTATGGAGTTCATATTTGGCATGTACCTTAATCACACCAATGCTCATTTTTAGAAAAAATATTATTTTTTCTGATCAATATTTTCAAAATGGCTTCCATTTTAAATTTTTAAACTCAAATATCTTAAAAACCGTAAATTTTATAAAAATTTTACTAGACAAAAAAAGTTAACAAATTAAATTATCTAAACATTGATACCAAGTTTGTAAGGATCCAACAACAAATAACGGAGTTATTGAGATTTTTCTCATAAAATAACCTAAATTGGCATTAATCATAGTGCAAAATCAGTGTTTTTCTACAGGAAAACCACCATAACTCCGTTATTTGTTGCCGAATCCTTACAAACTTGGTATCACTGTTTAGATAATTTAATTTGTCAACTTTTTTGTGTCTAGTAAAATTTTTATAAAATTTACGGTTTTTTAGATATTTTAGTTTAAAAACGTAAAATGGCCGCCATTTTGAAAATATACATCGGAAAAAAATAATATTTTTTCTAAAAATGAGCATTGGTGTGATTAAGGTACATGCCAAATATGAACTTCATACAACAACCCGTTACGGAAAGAAAAATTCTTAAGTGTAAAAAACAAAATGGCGGATAGCGGCTTAACGAAGCATTTCCGGACATATGTTTATATGATTTTTCTGTTTGTTTTGGCATGCTTAATAACCTGGAAAAGTTTGTAAAGGTGGAAGCTGGACACCCTGTATATTACAGACGTCACATTACGAGTAGCAGTTTATTATTGATCTGTATATCTCTGTATTTTTCGCAAAAAAACAATTTTTTTTTTCATAAGTATATTTACAAAATATTTAAACCATTTTTTTTACATTAAATATGTTATTGCGCTATACACCTAGTATTGTCAAATGATAAAAATGCAATAGCTTTAATTAAATTTGTAAAGGTACTGTAAAGGTATTGTAAAGTTATTGTATTTATCATATGATTTGGAAGGTACTTTATTATAGGACCTATATTCCAATATTAGGGATTACAAATAAATAGCACCTAAATCTGCCTGAAAGATTTTTTGATTAGGCAAATAGTTAATCAACTTATTGCAATCACCCCGGTGTAAAAAATGGCCCACAAAAAAAGTTACATGTCAGTAAACTTGAACCATACTAAAAATTGATGAAGTCATCATTCACATTATATCTATTTTTATAATTCCAGCATCAATGAAAAAATAAATTAGTTTTCATTAGAAAATTATATTTTTTTTAAATAGTTCTGTAGTAAGAAAACCTGAGCGAAAAGTATCTTTCCTTATCAATCATCATAAAGATTGATATTTATATTTTATTACGTTTTAGAGTTTGTTGGTTGTTTTGCAATTCTTTTGTTTAAATGATAAGAGCAAACCATAAACCATTTCATGTAGTTTAATTTCGTTGCTGTCCGTATTATTATTAAAAGGCGAGGTCCTACCATATTAAGTTTAAAACGAAACACTTAATATTTTCATATTTCACTTAATTTTAATATTTCAATGAATATTTATCAATTCATATTTAAATACCTGCCATTTTATTTTACACTTCACCATTTTACAGTTTAAATAATAAAGTTATAGGTTTATAAGTAAATTAAGTTGAACAATATTTGGCACAGGGATAAAATATTTTAACAAAAGAGACCAAACACAAACCTAACTTTCCTCAGGGGCGTGGTTTTGTCGATATCTTCTAGAGACAAAATTACTTCTACCAGCAGTATTTTCAAATCTTCCGCAAATCGTAACCCGATTAGAAATTTTTTTATTATATTCTCAATATTTAAAACAAATTCTGAGGTTACTTCGCAACATTTTTTTAAAGATGCAATACATATTACTATTTTTACTGTTACTGATTTCATAAAGTAAACGTTTTTTTTTCAAACTTTAACTATAAGAACGATCATTAAATCCATACCTATAAAATTGTTGTGAAAAGTAAAGACTGACGCAACTAAATGTTAAAAAACAAACTATTCCTTAGCCACAATTATTCAAACGTCTAAGATTGTGACGATAACACTAGACTTGAATGCTGCATAGTTTAGTTTGAGTTGAAGTGCTGTTGATTAATTTGAAGACAAACATAACCCGAAATTATATTCCAATCAGTGCATTTATATTATTTGCTATTTGAAAATTTACCTTTCCTTTTCATTGTTCGACACTAAATAACACGCAATTAATGAAGTTATCGATATGCCAAATGGTATACATATATGAACAGCTAAAAAATGAAACAACAAAAGCTTACAGAAAATTATTTGACAGCATTATAAGATGCATTGAATATAATATTTTTACCGTATACCAATCTTATTAAACCTTTTTTTGTAAATGATTACCACTATTTGTAAAGTGAACGTTAGGTATTACCACTTACAGGAAACCTCCTTGGTTATTTAGGGTCAGCACTGTAAACTCATGATCCTTGAAGTAACAAAACAATAAAACCTATGAGTGACAATCGATTCCCAGAAATACTACAAATTGTTCACCCGGTTGTTCCGTAAAAAACTTATGTAGGAGGTATTTTTTAATAGTTGACATTATCAATCGCTAAGAATATTTTAGTCCTGTCTAAATTTATATTGTTATATTCATATAAAACTACTGTTTTAGTAAGCTGTCACTGGTTATTTTCAAGACTTGTAACATTTGACTTAAAAAATCCTTGAAATTGAATCAAGAACAAAAATAAAGACCAAACATAAATTACCATCCCAACCATATTAGAACAATATGTCTGGGCTTTTGTATTAATCCACAAAATTATATAAATAAAAAATCTATGAGTTATTAAAAAAATAAAAGAAGCCATCATTTGTTTAGTGGATAATAGTG
This sequence comes from Neoaliturus tenellus, assembly GCA_030545055.2. NCBI lineage: Eukaryota > Metazoa > Arthropoda > Insecta > Hemiptera > Cicadellidae > Neoaliturus > Neoaliturus tenellus. The sequence continues at coordinate 196,150,970 of CM061532.1, forward strand.
GTGAATATGAACCTGAATACCCAGCTACTGCAATTAATGGCCTCTTTTATCCACCTAACTGCAACCTATACATCAAAGTGCTATTGTTGTCTTTAACGACTGTCTACCTATCCACTTAGAATGTATAGGTCTTAGAAGATTTTAGGAGTTAATTAAGCTTTTAGAGTAGTAAAATTTAAATTTAAGCTACAATAACTAAATCACAGTTTTTATTTTATTATTTCGTTATATTTAATTTTTGACTAGCCGATTTGGAATTAAATGTGTTATAAACTTTCTTAACTTTCATCGTCATAAAATAAAATTTTTTTAATTATTATTTTATTGGTTTTTTCTTAGTTTAATAAACAACACATTTATAAAATTCTAAAACACCGAGTTAATAGTGCATCTTAAATATAATGCAACTTACATTTACTATTGTTTCAATCCCATTTAATTTTATGAATAAACCTTTTGTTAATGCTATGAATTTAATATTAAAATAATATCGTAAGTGCTTTGAAGGAAATTCCTATAAAAACAAAGAGTCCGGATTATAAATTAGAATGCTTTTGCTTAATTGATACTGTTTTAAAAGATTCCTACAGTTAAAGGCGAATAGTTAAGTAACAATGGTCATCAGTAGTAACGTGGGAATTCAAAGTGTTAGCGTTATTATCATACATGAACTGTATGAATCGAATAAGCCTTAAATAGAAGTAGCAATACTGCAAACGTATTTGTAGGGCTCAAAGTAAATCAGAATTGAAATTATAATAGGTGAATTCGTGGAGTGTATTGATGTCAGTAGACATTCATGACCTAAGTAGCAAAGTATCGGCAGAGCTGAGATGACGATCAAACTTGGATTTTTTAAAGCCATTAAAACTGATACCGGATCAGGGCTTAAGTGGAGTCTTCCTAACAGTTCCTTAGCTGGCTTCTTGCAACCCATCAAATAGCTTAGTTTCAATAAATATTTTCTAGTTGTAAACGACATTGAGATAATTTTTACTCAATACTATTTTTTCAATAGGGTTGAAAGAAAAGAAGAAAGAAGAAAAAACAATGAAAAAATTATTGAAAAGACTTGAAAAAAGCTATTAGAGTAAAAAAAAAATTCCTATGATCTTTGTGAAAAAATTCGGAACTGTGAATTTTAAAATTATGAAACAGATAAAAAAGACTTTATGTAAATCTATATAAATAAATCACAATCCCTTTTTTTGATGGGACTCCATAACTCAAGAACGAGTGCACCAAATTGAACGATTCTTTTTTTGTTGTGTTCCTTAATGCCAGGGGAAGGTTTGTGTGAAAGAAAATTTTTAATCCACCCAACCATTATTTGGTAATTTGACTTTAAAAATTATAAAAAATGCCCTTAAATTAACATTGGTGGAAAATGCTTTTATTAAACTGTGAGATACAAAAGAGATAGTTTCCAATTACAAAGAAACTATCATGATTAATCAAATGCATTTAATGAAACATAACATACTTAGTATATGGTGAAAGGTTTTCCCCAAATGAGAAAAAGGTTTATTTTTATAATTCGTGAACAAATAAATCATTAATATAGGGATTTGTAGGACAACATTCTCCTGTAGTCTTATCCCAAACCATTAACAATGTATCCGCTAGATGGCAGCACCTGATATTTGAAAATTTCCAATGCCATTTGGTTTCATCATATGTAAGAAATACTAAGATTTAAATGAGTTAAAAAAACATGTGTTTATTTGTTTACATTTTGGTGTTTGTTGTGTAAAGTCTTTTTTAACCAAGGCAATTAGTTTTAATTACAATCACAAAAGAAAACTACCGTATTTGTTTGTTATAATGCCACCAATCAGACGTGCTAACTTAGTCCGCAGAACTCGACATGCTGTACATGCTAGAAATGTACGAATAAGTCAACGTGAGGTGCAAAATGATATTCAAATGAATCGCCGACATCAAGATAGACCTAGAAATGTATTTAATCCTCATCGAGCCGCCTTCAATTATAACGTAGCAATTGCTTATAGTTTACTACAGATCGTAACTATTGGATCAATGAACGTTGTTTGTCCACATTGCAAGGCATTTAAGTTTAAAAATGAATCACCTGGATTGTGTTGCGTCAGTGGCCAAATCAAATTGACACCATTGGTACCACCACCAGAGCCACTACACTCATTGGTTTCTGGAGTCGGGCCAGATTCTAAACACTTTTTGTCTCATATACAACAATACAATAATTGCTTTCAAATGACTTCGTTTGGTGCAACAAGAGTTATTCGAGATCAATTTATGCCAACTTTCAAAATTCAGGGTCAAATATATCACCGGACAGGCTCCTTATTGCCAACTCAAGATAGTGACCACAAATTTTTACAAATTTATTTTATTGATGATTCAGCTAGGCAAGTCAATCAGCGTTGTGCACACAACAATTCTGTGAAAAGATCAATTGTGGAACAACTACAAACATTTTTACATCAACACAACGAATTGGTAGTATTGTTTAAGACCGCATTAGAGCGCATGCCATCTGATGACCACAAAATTGTTATTAGAGCTGATAAGACCCCTGCAGGGCAACATGCAAGACGTTTCAACGCGCCGAAAATTGATGAAGTGGCTATTGTTGTCGTGGGTGAAAATCTAGACAACCGAGATATTGTTTTACATCGGCGAAACAATCAACTTCAGCAAGTGTACGAAACACATCGATCGTATGATGCCCTACAATACCCTATCCTGTTTTGGCAAGGAGAAGATGGTTATGATTTTTCAATGAGGATGATAAATCCAGCTACAGGCGCCGAAACTAACAAAAAGGTTAGTTCAATGAATTATTATTCATACCGACTGATGATTCGGGAAAATGAAGACAATCACATCTTGAAATGTAGACGTTTATTTCACCAATATGCTGTGGATATGTACGTCAAAATTGAAACTGAGCGATTGACGTTTATCAGGTTGAACCAGGCAAAACTCCGTTCTGAGGAATACATTCATCTTCGTGATGCCGTCAATGCTGACGGAAATGCACAGAATGTCGGCAGAATTACTATTCTCCCAGCAACATATGTCGGAAGTCCGCGACATATGCATGAATATGCGCAGGATGCCATGACCTATGTACGTCATTATGGCACCCCTGATTTGTTTATCACGTTCACGTGCAATCCAAAGTGGACAGAAATAATACAAGAACTACTTCCTGGCCAATCTTCCATTGATCGTCCCGACATAACCGCAAGGGTTTTTAAACAAAAACTAAAATCACTCATGGATTTCATTGTTAAGCATTGCGTGTTTGGCGAAACATGCTGTTGGATGTATTCCGTAGAATGGCAAAAACGCGGATTACCACACGCACACATACTTATTTGGTTGGTTGAGAAAATAAGACCGAATGAAATCGATGCCGTAATATTAGCAGAAATTCCCGATCATGAAGAAGACCCACTCTTACATGAGGTTGTTACAAAAAATATGATTCATGGTCCCTGTGGAATGTTAAATCCCAATTCTCCGTGTATGATTGACGGAAAATGTTCAAAGCGATATCCAAGACAATTAATACCGGAAACAATTACTGGTAATGATGGTTATCCACTTTATCGCCGCCGATCCACTAATGATAACGGGAGGTCAACAACAGTGAAAGTGAACCAAAATGACATTGAAGTAGATAATCGTTGGGTTATTCCGTTTTCGCCTTTACTTTCTAAGACATATAGAGCACATATAAATGTTGAATATTGCCATTCAGTAAAATCTATTAAATACATTTGTAAATATGTGAACAAAGGTAGTGACATGGCTGTATTTGGAGTTGCTGCCGAAAATTCCAACGATGAAATCACCCAATTTCAAATGGGCCGCTATGTTAGCAGTAACGAAGCTATGTGGCGTATTTTTTCATTTGCTATCCATGAAAGACACCCCACTGTTGTTCACTTGGCTGTACATTTGGAAAACGGCCAAAGAGTGTACTTTACGGCGGAGAATGTTTTACAAAGAGCTGACAGACCACCACCAACAACATTGACCAGCTTCTTTGAAATGTGCCAGAAAGATGAATTTGCCCGGACGCTGCTCTACTCTAAAATGCCAAGATATTATGTCTGGAATAAATCCTCAAAGAAATTTCAACGACGTAAACAAGGAAAACCAGTTCCAGGCTATCCACACATGTTTTCCACCGATGCACTTGGACGTCTTTATACAGTCCATCCAAGCCAAGACGAGTGTTTTTATTTGCGTTTATTGTTAGTCAATGTTCGTGGCCCAACATCATTCCAACATCTACGAACTATTAATGGTGTATTGTGTGCCACATACAGAGAAGCCCGTCAACATTTGGGATTGCTAGAGAATGATACTCACTGGGACAACACACTTGAAGATGCAGTGATTTCGTCAAATGCTAAACAGATACGGACATTGTTTTCTATAATTTTGTCTACATGCTTCCCATCAAACCCGATTGATCTATGGAACAAATATAAGGATCATATGGCTGAAGATATAATGCATCAGATGCGACTTAGAACAACAAATGAACACTTGCAAATAAACGAAGAAATTCATAATGAAGCATTAATTTTAATTGAGGACATGTGCTTGCAGATTGCCAACAAAAGATTGTTACATTTAGGAATGATAACGCCCAACCGCCCAATGCACGATGCATTTAATCAAGAGTTGAGGCGTGAAACTCAATACGATTCCAAGGCATTAAGAGAAACCGTTCAGAGAAAAATCCCACTTTTAAATCAACAACAAAAATATGTCTATGATACCCTTATGAACGCAGTGAACAATGAAACCGGTGGAATTTTTTTCTTAGATGCTCCTGGAGGAACTGGGAAAACTTTTTTAATCTCATTAATTTTGGCAACAATCCGATCGCAAAATAGAATTGCACTTGCACTTGCTTCATCAGGCATTGCAGCTACGTTGCTGGAAGGTGGTCGAACAGCTCATTCAGCACTTAAGTTGCCTTTGAATATGAAAACTATTGAAACTCCAACATGCAACCTTTCGAGGAATTCTGCGATGGCCGAAGTGTTGCAGGAAAGCAAATTGATCGTTTGGGATGAATGTACGATGGCACACAAAAAATCTTTAGAGGCGTTAGACCGCACGATGCAAGATTTGCGAAACAACCAAAATCTATTTGGTGGAGCGATGATTCTATTAGCAGGAGATTTTAGACAAACTTTGCCATTGATTCCAAGATCAACGCCAGCTGACGAAATTAACGCATGTTTGAAGTCGTCCATTTTATGGAAACACGTCAAAACACTCAAATTAAATAATAACATGCGAGTAGAGTTACAGAACGATCAATCTGGCAAAGTCTTTTCCAAACAATTGCTAGAAATTGGAAATGGTAAAATACCTGTTGACCCATTGTCTGGGTGCATTACATTCCCTGCCAATTTTTGTAACTTTACAAAATCAACAAACGAACTTATCGAGATGGTGTTCCCAAACATGGTTGAAAACTACAAGAATCATGTTTGGTTAAGTGGACGAGTTAATTTAGCTGCAAAAAATGTTGATGTCAAAGAAATTAATATTAATATTCAAAATAAGATACCCAGTGGATTGGTGACATACAAATCTGTTGATTCTGTCATTAACCAAGATGATATTGTTAATTATCCAACAGAGTTTTTAAATCCACTTGAATTGCCGGGATTACCACCTCACAATCTTCAATTAAAAGTGGGGTCGGCAATCATCATGTTGAGGAACATAAGCCAGCCACGCCTTTGTAATGGCACTCGGCTTACAGTAAAAAGTTTAATGAACAATGTCATCGAAGCCACAATATTACAAGGGAAGTACAGAGGCGAAGACGTGTTGATTCCACGGATCCCTATGATTCCAAACGACATGCCATTTGACTTTAAGCGGTTGCAATTTCCAGTACGACTTGCATTTGCTATGTCGATAAATAAATCGCAAGGGCAGTCGTTGAGTGTTTGTGGCATCAATTTGGAAAGTCCATGCTTTTCACATGGCCAACTCTATGTCGCCTGTTCCCGTGTCGGAAACCCATCAAACTTATTTATTTATGCACCAGAAAACAAGACTAATAATGTTGTATACCAAAAAACATTACAATAAAACGAGTTTGTTTTTTATGTATATTTATTGTTATTTATTCCATTTCAAATTTAATATTCACATTAACGACAGGACAACGTCTGTCGGGTCATCTAGTTCTTCATAAAATTTAAATTCAAGTAAAATGTAAATTATTGTAAGCGGAAAAGATTTAATATTATTATTAATATATCAAATGAAACAGTATATATTTGTTAGTTTGAGAATTTATTCCATAACTAGATGACCCGACAGACGTTGTCCTGTCGTTAATGTGAATATTAAATTTGAAATGGAATAAATAACAATAAATATACATAAAAAACAAACTCGTTTTATTGTAATGTTTTTTGGTATACAACATTATTAGTCTTGTTTTCTGGTGCATAAATAAATAAGTTTGATGGGTTTCCGACACGGGAACAGGCGACATAGAGTTGGCCATGTGAAAAGCATGGACTTTCCAAATTGATGCCACAAACACTCAACGACTGCCCTTGCGATTTATTTATCGACATAGCAAATGCAAGTCGTACTGGAAATTGCAACCGCTTAAAGTCAAATGGCATGTCGTTTGGAATCATAGGGATCCGTGGAATCAACACGTCTTCGCCTCTGTACTTCCCTTGTAATATTGTGGCTTCGATGACATTGTTCATTAAACTTTTTACTGTAAGCCGAGTGCCATTACAAAGGCGTGGCTGGCTTATGTTCCTCAACATGATGATTGCCGACCCCACTTTTAATTGAAGATTGTGAGGTGGTAATCCCGGCAATTCAAGTGGATTTAAAAACTCTGTTGGATAATTAACAATATCATCTTGGTTAATGACAGAATCAACAGATTTGTATGTCACCAATCCACTGGGTATCTTATTTTGAATATTAATATTAATTTCTTTGACATCAACATTTTTTGCAGCTAAATTAACTCGTCCACTTAACCAAACATGATTCTTGTAGTTTTCAACCATGTTTGGGAACACCATCTCGATAAGTTCGTTTGTTGATTTTGTAAAGTTACAAAAATTGGCAGGGAATGTAATGCACCCAGACAATGGGTCAACAGGTATTTTACCATTTCCAATTTCTAGCAATTGTTTGGAAAAGACTTTGCCAGATTGATCGTTCTGTAACTCTACTCGCATGTTATTATTTAATTTGAGTGTTTTGACGTGTTTCCATAAAATGGACGACTTCAAACATGCGTTAATTTCGTCAGCTGGCGTTGATCTTGGAATCAATGGCAAAGTTTGTCTAAAATCTCCTGCTAATAGAATCATCGCTCCACCAAATAGATTTTGGTTGTTTCGCAAATCTTGCATCGTGCGGTCTAACGCCTCTAAAGATTTTTTGTGTGCCATCGTACATTCATCCCAAACGATCAATTTGCTTTCCTGCAACACTTCGGCCATCGCAGAATTCCTCGAAAGGTTGCATGTTGGAGTTTCAATAGTTTTCATATTCAAAGGCAACTTAAGTGCTGAATGAGCTGTTCGACCACCTTCCAGCAACGTAGCTGCAATGCCTGATGAAGCAAGTGCAAGTGCAATTCTATTTTGCGATCGGATTGTTGCCAAAATTAATGAGATTAAAAAAGTTTTCCCAGTTCCTCCAGGAGCATCTAAGAAAAAAATTCCACCGGTTTCATTGTTCACTGCGTTCATAAGGGTATCATAGACATATTTTTGTTGTTGATTTAAAAGTGGGATTTTTCTCTGAACGGTTTCTCTTAATGCCTTGGAATCGTATTGAGTTTCACGCCTCAACTCTTGATTAAATGCATCGTGCATTGGGCGGTTGGGCGTTATCATTCCTAAATGTAACAATCTTTTGTTGGCAATCTGCAAGCACATGTCCTCAATTAAAATTAATGCTTCATTATGAATTTCTTCGTTTATTTGCAAGTGTTCATTTGTTGTTCTAAGTCGCATCTGATGCATTATATCTTCAGCCATATGATCCTTATATTTGTTCCATAGATCAATCGGGTTTGATGGGAAGCATGTAGACAAAATTATAGAAAACAATGTCCGTATCTGTTTAGCATTTGACGAAATCACTGCATCTTCAAGTGTGTTGTCCCAGTGAGTATCATTCTCTAGCAATCCCAAATGTTGACGGGCTTCTCTGTATGTGGCACACAATACACCATTAATAGTTCGTAGATGTTGGAATGATGTTGGGCCACGAACATTGACTAACAATAAACGCAAATAAAAACACTCGTCTTGGCTTGGATGGACTGTATAAAGACGTCCAAGTGCATCGGTGGAAAACATGTGTGGATAGCCTGGAACTGGTTTTCCTTGTTTACGTCGTTGAAATTTCTTTGAGGATTTATTCCAGACATAATATCTTGGCATTTTAGAGTAGAGCAGCGTCCGGGCAAATTCATCTTTCTGGCACATTTCAAAGAAGCTGGTCAATGTTGTTGGTGGTGGTCTGTCAGCTCTTTGTAAAACATTCTCCGCCGTAAAGTACACTCTTTGGCCGTTTTCCAAATGTACAGCCAAGTGAACAACAGTGGGGTGTCTTTCATGGATAGCAAATGAAAAAATACGCCACATAGCTTCGTTACTGCTAACATAGCGGCCCATTTGAAATTGGGTGATTTCATCGTTGGAATTTTCGGCAGCAACTCCAAATACAGCCATGTCACTACCTTTGTTCACATATTTACAAATGTATTTAATAGATTTTACTGAATGGCAATATTCAACATTTATATGTGCTCTATATGTCTTAGAAAGTAAAGGCGAAAACGGAATAACCCAACGATTATCTACTTCAATGTCATTTTGGTTCACTTTCACTGTTGTTGACCTCCCGTTATCATTAGTGGATCGGCGGCGATAAAGTGGATAACCATCATTACCAGTAATTGTTTCCGGTATTAATTGTCTTGGATATCGCTTTGAACATTTTCCGTCAATCATACACGGAGAATTGGGATTTAACATTCCACAGGGACCATGAATCATATTTTTTGTAACAACCTCATGTAAGAGTGGGTCTTCTTCATGATCGGGAATTTCTGCTAATATTACGGCATCGATTTCATTCGGTCTTATTTTCTCAACCAACCAAATAAGTATGTGTGCGTGTGGTAATCCGCGTTTTTGCCATTCTACGGAATACATCCAACAGCATGTTTCGCCAAACACGCAATGCTTAACAATGAAATCCATGAGTGATTTTAGTTTTTGTTTAAAAACCCTTGCGGTTATGTCGGGACGATCAATGGAAGATTGGCCAGGAAGTAGTTCTTGTATTATTTCTGTCCACTTTGGATTGCACGTGAACGTGATAAACAAATCAGGGGTGCCATAATGACGTACATAGGTCATGGCATCCTGCGCATATTCATGCATATGTCGCGGACTTCCGACATATGTTGCTGGGAGAATAGTAATTCTGCCGACATTCTGTGCATTTCCGTCAGCATTGACGGCATCACGAAGATGAATGTATTCCTCAGAACGGAGTTTTGCCTGGTTCAACCTGATAAACGTCAATCGCTCAGTTTCAATTTTGACGTACATATCCACAGCATATTGGTGAAATAAACGTCTACATTTCAAGATGTGATTGTCTTCATTTTCCCGAATCATCAGTCGGTATGAATAATAATTCATTGAACTAACCTTTTTGTTAGTTTCGGCGCCTGTAGCTGGATTTATCATCCTCATTGAAAAATCATAACCATCTTCTCCTTGCCAAAACAGGATAGGGTATTGTAGGGCATCATACGATCGATGTGTTTCGTACACTTGCTGAAGTTGATTGTTTCGCCGATGTAAAACAATATCTCGGTTGTCTAGATTTTCACCCACGACAACAATAGCCACTTCATCAATTTTCGGCGCGTTGAAACGTCTTGCATGTTGCCCTGCAGGGGTCTTATCAGCTCTAATAACAATTTTGTGGTCATCAGATGGCATGCGCTCTAATGCGGTCTTAAACAATACTACCAATTCGTTGTGTTGATGTAAAAATGTTTGTAGTTGTTCCACAATTGATCTTTTCACAGAATTGTTGTGTGCACAACGCTGATTGACTTGCCTAGCTGAATCATCAATAAAATAAATTTGTAAAAATTTGTGGTCACTATCTTGAGTTGGCAATAAGGAGCCTGTCCGGTGATATATTTGACCCTGAATTTTGAAAGTTGGCATAAATTGATCTCGAATAACTCTTGTTGCACCAAACGAAGTCATTTGAAAGCAATTATTGTATTGTTGTATATGAGACAAAAAGTGTTTAGAATCTGGCCCGACTCCAGAAACCAATGAGTGTAGTGGCTCTGGTGGTGGTACCAATGGTGTCAATTTGATTTGGCCACTGACGCAACACAATCCAGGTGATTCATTTTTAAACTTAAATGCCTTGCAATGTGGACAAACAACGTTCATTGATCCAATAGTTACGATCTGTAGTAAACTATAAGCAATTGCTACGTTATAATTGAAGGCGGCTCGATGAGGATTAAATACATTTCTAGGTCTATCTTGATGTCGGCGATTCATTTGAATATCATTTTGCACCTCACGTTGACTTATTCGTACATTTCTAGCATGTACAGCATGTCGAGTTCTGCGGACTAAGTTAGCACGTCTGATTGGTGGCATTATAACAAACAAATACGGTAGTTTTCTTTTGTGATTGTAATTAAAACTAATTGCCTTGGTTAAAAAAGACTTTACACAACAAACACCAAAATGTAAACAAATAAACACATGTTTTTTTAACTCATTTAAATCTTAGTATTTCTTACATATGATGAAACCAAATGGCATTGGAAATTTTCAAATATCAGGTGCTGCCATCTAGCGGATACATTGTTAATGGTTTGGGATAAGACTACAGGAGAATGTTGTCCTACAAATCCCTATATTAATGATTTATTTGTTCACGAATTATAAAAATAAACCTTTTTCTCATTTGGGGAAAACCTTTCACCATATACTAAGTATGTTATGTTTCATTAAATGCATTTGATTAATCATGATAGTTTCTTTGTAATTGGAAACTATCTCTTTTGTATCTCACAGTTTAATAAAAGCATTTTCCACCAATGTTAATTTAAAGGCATTTTTTATAATTTTTAAAGTCAAATTACCAAATAATGGTTGGGTGGATTAAAAATTTTCTTTCACACAAACCTTCCCCTGGCATTAAGGAACACAACAAAAAAAGAATCGTTCAATTTGGTGCACTCGTTCTTGAGTTATGGAGTCCCATAAAAAAAAGGGATTGTGATTTATTTATATAGATTAGCATATTTATCCTTATTCTTGTCTACTTTAAGGCAAGTTGAACCCCAATTTGCAATTTTGCTGTTTTAATTTTCCAGTGTTTTTAACATTTTTGTTAGAACAACTCCGATCAGTGTAAGAAATAAGGTAATTATTCTGTTAGCAATAGAACATTTTTCATATAACGATATTTAAGAGAAGCCCTTTAGAGTCGAACCCAATTCCACTTAGCAGACTCAGTGAGGAATCTTTATCGGAACTGCCTGAAGGATCTGACAGTGACATTTCCATTTGCTTTGAGTCTCCACTAATGAACACTACGCTATTACAATGCTATCTAAAATTTAGACATTGAATAAATATCGTTATTATTATTAGAATTGATCGATCAGGTTTAAATTTGATTTAGAGACTTTGTGTACAGAGAAAAGGCACGGTACTTGTTTTTATGAGGAGAGTTGTTTAAATTATTTAACAAAAACTTGTCTACAATGAAACTTGTTACTACATGAAATTCCAATTTTTAATACAAATGAGAGTTGTGATTTATGAGCCAGTGGCTGTCTGGTTACAATTCAATAATAGTAGTTTATGCAACGATTGTATATTAAAAAGCCTGAATACAACCGTTGCATACACTTAGGTACTCTATCTACGACCAACTTAAATTTAGCAAATATCTGTAAAATCAAAGTAATAAACATGTCTAAAATGTATAATTTAAATTGGGGCAATCATCCCAGATGTAGCAACACTCGACGACTTGACGTCGGGACCTCAGCTAGTTGAATAGTGCTTGTTCTCACTTACATATGATAATACTCTTTAAATATAAGTATATAAAGGCACTAAAAAATTAATCGTAATGGAACAGTCAGCTGATGTGAGAATTGCGTATATCCTAACACTACTTTCTGGAAATGATAAGCTCTCATTAGTCTAGAACTTGAATCATGTGACTCCTACATCGTTAGCACCACGTCAAGAAACGGGTTTGTATTTGGTTTTTATGTTGTTACAAAACAAATCTCAGTTTTTAATATTGGCAATTGTTAATCAACTGTCGTATAATTAATTCAAATCATATTACAATCTATCTTGTACACTTAACATAGACTTATTCGCTTATGACATATTACTAAATTAATTTTTTAATAGGTTTAAATGTGATTACGTTTGCATAAACAAAACACTGCATCAGGGATTGTTTTCTAAAGCCTTGGTATTTCAAAATCCCCTATGATTATCGTTAAATTCAATAATCATTGCTATGTTAAATTTTAAACAGATTCCTAGACAATTTATAAGAGACAGAGAATCAGACGAAACCGTCGCGTTATCGGGCTTAATAAGATGGAAATCCTTTAATCAACTAAGAAAGGCTTTCTTGTGAAGAATTCCGATTTCCTTTGCTATCACTACGCAAAACGTTTCTAGTTTTAAGATTCCTGGTAGTATTTATTAATATCCGGGTATGAAAAGTAGAAAATTAATTGTATTAATTAAATTCTAACATTTGTAACTGTAACCGCAACCAAATATTTTATGACCCACTTAAATTTGAACAAGAACAAATAAAATCAAATAATGCATCCGCCTTACATGCTCTATGATTATTTTATCCGCAAAAATCCATCAGTAATTATTCTAATTAAGAAGCAACTATAAAATTAATGTGAGAGACTTAAATAATATTCACATTTAAAAAGAATGACAATATGCCAGATAGTGCAAGGAGTAGGCCTACACAACAAAAGGACAACTATACAAGTATAACTTCACATATTTTTATAATTTCTTAGGAAAAATCAATTTATTTGTTTCTTTCACTAAACTCTTCAAAAAATACAAAATATAATATTAAGTGTCTACAGGTTATTGATTATATTTAACTGGTAATTTCTAGTATTTCGTTCATATGAAGAACGTACATTTTTATTTTTTGTAACCAAATATGCTCATTTTGATATTTAGAAGTTGGAAAGAGCGCTTCCCGTGGCAATAAGGGAAAGTAATCCTAGCATCAGATTTTTATTTTCTTGTGTTTTTTCAAGCTCAAAATTTTTTTACTTGAGATGTTCTTTTTTATTTGGTTCGGTATACATTGGCAATACATGGGAATGTGTTTTAGGTAAGAAGGTCAATTTAAAAACAAAAAATTGAATTAAGTGGGCCTAATATTTTCTTAAAAATAAACATATCTACACTGGTGCAGTGTCTACATTTCCTTACAGAGGAAAATAAAAACCTGATGATAGGATTACTGACATGTAGTACGTTGTTTTACTTGGGATAGGTATTCAACGTTTAATTAATTTTTATTCTGGATTAAATGTTGCGCATGTCTGTGCATGTCTTTCAAGTGTAGAACAAGAAATAAAGGGGTGGGGTACATTGGATTTTAGGCGGAGACCTTAAGTGGTTCAAAAACTATATTTGCAAAACAGTTTAATTATCTGTAAGCAAAGAGAATCTTCCATGTCAAATTTCAACACCTAGACTATATACAGTAATTGTGACCGTCTGTGGGACGGAGCCCTAAAGAACATCGAAAACTGTATTTGCAAAACTATTTCTTAGTGAGCACTCATGAGCAAAGAGAAACGTCCATGTGAAATTCGACCCCGGAGGCACTAAAGTAATTCTTAAATCCAGTGGGGCGGAGCCCTAAAGTGCTTCAAAAACTATATTTGCAAAACAGTTTCTTAATAAGTATCTATAAGCAAAGAGAATGGTCCATGTCCAATTTCAACACATAGGCTATACCTACAGTAATTGTGAGCTTCTGTGGGGCGGAGTCCTTAAGGAATTTTGCAAAATCGTTTGTTAGTGAGCACCTAGGAGGCAAGACGAACCTATGTTAAAAGTTTCAAGTAAATCCGTTTGGTAGTTCCTGAGATTTCGTGATGAGTCAGTCAGTGAGTGGGATTTCACTTATATATATATATATATATATATATATATATATATATATATATATATATATATATATATATATATATTACGATCAATTACGATCAATGTTAAAATAAAACATGAGTACCCTTTTAATATATATATATATATATATATATATATATATATATATATATATTATTAAAGTTAAAAGAATAAACCTCAGTACCCTTGAGAAAATCATTTTATTAACACTTACACGTGTTTCGGACATTACATGCCATGTTCACAGTGTAAAGTACATATCCTTAAAATTAAATTTCTTGATATAAATAAATTTTATTTATAATAATTTATTTATATCGGTTTTCTTTTTCAGGAGGATGCCCCGGACGAACTGTGATAAAAAATCTCAGTTGCCCTCATCCTCCAAGATCTTTTGGCACACCGAGTCCACTGAAAATACACCACAAGTTCAAGTTCAAGTTCAAGTTCAAGTTCAAGTTCAAAATATCTTTATTCAGAAAAACACAATTCAATCAATACAATCATAAAATTCCCAATGCACCATTATCAGTGCGTGCGGGAATGCAGTTGGTGGCACATTATTTAAGTGTTTAATAGTCCATTCTTCCTGTACTTAATAGAAACATTACAGTTCACTTGCAAGATAACATAAGATAATACATAAATTAACAGTGAATAAATCTATTAACAAATAAAGATCAACAATGACAATACTATATACTGATAACTAAATGTAACCTCGCCGAGTTAAAGGCATTCTTGACATCAAGCGTATCAAGAAGCACTACCCGGCGAGAAAAATGGTTGTGGCTCTAGGCTCTCTCTACAGCTTTCTGGACTTCGGTGACAGCGTCGATCGTTGACCGTGCCTTTCTGAAGCCGTACTGACGGGGGCATAAGTCCCCGGCAGCTTCCACGGCAGAAGTCAGGCGGGAACGGATCAGCTTCTCGAACAGATTCCTAGCCGTGTCCAACATGCAAAGAGGCCTCTGGGACGACTGCAGCTCGGGAGCCTGGTAGTTTTCCAGGGAGCCGGAAACACCCTTTCTACCAAACAGGCATTGTACATTCTCATCAACAAGTCAGCGTTAATTGTAAATACTTTCTTTAAAGCCTCACTGGGAATCCCGTCCGAGCCAGGAGCCTTGTTTCTCCTCAGGGGGGAGCGGAGGTTTCCAGCTCCTTGAATGTGAAGAGTGAAACGTCCTCTACCAGTGCGAAGTTAACCGGCGGTCGTTGTGGATGTTCAGGAAACAAGGCAGCGACGATACTCTCCATGGTGGTGCCCTCCATGATGGAAGGTGGAGAGCAGGCATCCAGTTTCTGTGTTACATGTTTGTAACCTTACCTAAGTTTGAGCCCCACGGGTCGGAGTCAACGTCGTCACGAAGTCTCCTCCAGCTATTCGCTTTGCTCCTGTTGATTTCTCGGCGGAGAGATTTTCTCGCAGCCTTGTAGGCCTCCGACTTACGAACTCTGTCTGCGGAAATTCTTAATCTTGTGGTGGTTCGTCTAATTCTTAAACATGTTCTTCTGATTTCCGCAATCTCCTCAGTAAACCAGTAGACGGGTTGTTTTTCGCGTCGGGGTTTCCTTTGCGGCATAGACTGGTCACAGGCCAAGACTATCAGTTCCATCGTTCATGCATTTCATGGAAGCATTTTGTAACTACCACCCTCCGTTTGATCCTGCAACTGACTTAACTGACTCTGAGGTGCTGAGGGCTAAGCACCTCAGCAAGAACACTTCGGTTTTAGGGCCTTGATAGAGCGTTTGTCCCCAAGCAGAGTCTTGAGGGAAGCGGCAAAACCAATCTTATCCTTCGACTTCCCCAGTTCGAGGAGAAAATATCCCCGTTCTGGTTTCCTCGGATAATGTCGGTCTCTGTAGGTTTCGCCTGCGATTTGATCTAGCCCAGAACTTCGGCAAAAGATCGCCCCCCCCCTAAGGGCTTGATCAAAATCGCCTCTGTCCTGTGCTTTTTGGGTCTGGTTCGTGAGGGCTTCCTGGCAGATTTGACAGGGGCCTCCATAAATGGAGCAGAGACTTGGGCCTTCCTCCCTTTTGCAGGCGTATTCTTTGAGGCAGCCTCTGCACGTTTTAGCTGCCTTCTCTCCCTTTTCGACAAGCGTCTTTCCCAGTTCCCCTAAGGTGTTTGAGGAGCAGACCCCTGCAGGCAAAGAAGTGTCGATGGGATTGACGATGGAATCTGGACTGGACAGCTGCTGGTGCAGAAACCCCTGCAAGAGCAGGAACTAAAACACAGCCGGAAAATCTTCAGTCTACATTGAAGCAGAAACGAAAACCTGTTTCGGCACTGGGTTCAGTTTCCCAAGCTCATTGCTTCCCGTTGAAGAACCACTCTGAATCTTCTTTCGCTTTCTGGCTTGAGTCTGAGACTCAGCCAGATGAACTTGAGGTGAATCAGAGATCACTTGGTATATGACGTCACGCTCCACCTTCAGCCTGATCTTCCGGCATTCCTCGATTTTTTCAAGGAAATCCTCCAGTTTCGGAACTCGTCCTTTATCACCATACTAACATTCTGTCGAATAAGGAGAGCCTTGGACATTCTTTCAAAAGAACTTTCATTTTCTTCACGGACTGGTCCTCCTCCTCGCTGGGATCGTTCTGCTGCTGCTGAAGAATTTGCGGTTCAAATGACGCAAGAAGAGAGCTCTTCCTGGGAGGAATCCCTTGGATCCTGGCTAGTGGTATTATCGGCTCGGTCACCTCCATCGCCAGATCGATCTCCTCCTTCTTCTTTCCAGATTCAGACGACGATCCGGCATCACCAGAAGCCTTGAACGGCACCAGCAGAGGGAGGGTAATTTAATACCCCTCGTCAGCGTTCCAGTGTTCAAGGTTGGAGACATCTGCAATTTTGAGCTGCGCTTAAAGGCGGCCTGCTCTATCTCCTTACCATCATTCATGTTTACGGATTTCATGTCCGTGCTTTTGTGTCACCAGCGCATCGTGCGGCAATGGGCGGCAAGGGGGTTCATTGGTTGAGAGCGGGTGTACCCTTGGAGGTATCTCCTCCCGTAGGAGAAAAAACGCCCCTAATCCAGTTCCTTGGGGCCCGAACCTCCGTTTGCCCAGCACCGATACACACAAGGTGCCGTGGGTGTCACCCGTGGCAATGCATAGTCCTATCCCTGCATTCATGCCGCACTTCCTGATCAAGGACCGAGGTGGCTGGCTTCTGACGATACACTGGAGAAGACCATCGGCAGTGCGAGGCACACATCAGTCCCTACAACACAACAGGGACACTCCCAAAACCCCCCCAGCAGGGGTCTTTCGAACAAAGGTGGAAAAACACCCATGATTCGGGGTCGAAAAAAAAGAAAGTGAGCAAGGTTAGCTCAGAAAAGAATAAAGACGGTGAGCCAAGACCTGAAAGATGGGAAGAAAGGCTCTGGTTGGACTGTGAGGAGGGTCTCACAGCTTGGCTCAGATACCCCGGGGTCGCCATAAAGCACCCGTACAGTCAAAAACCTACTGCCCTTGAGGGGACTGTGAAAGGGTAATTGTATTGCACTATCAATAAATATAATATGTGAACATGTATCAGTTTAACCACTCAGACACAATGTCACTAAGTGTGCAATCCTGTCAAGAAGCAATTCCAATTACTAACTTTAGCTTTATTTAAATGAACATAAAAAATATACACAGTAGAATAGAAATTTAACTTTGTTTATTATTTATATGGACTGTGTAATACTTTATTAAACATTTATTTGTCACTACTATTGGAGAAAAATAAAACGGTATTAACAAAATAAAACAAGATATAAGTGATAATTTAATGATTTGTTAAGAATTTCATGGATTCTCATCACAAGCCTGTAGGATATATTTTAAGAATAACAATTAATTGAGGGATAGGAGTTAGATTTAGACAACTTTTAGGGTTTCTAACAAACCTTAAATTAGTTTTAAAGATCTCAAAAAGGAAACGATAATTTATTCCTCAATTCACTCTGACACATTGTGGGACATCTACCTTGATGTGACTACATCTCACATTTGATAGACCGAAATCCTATTTAGGTTCACTGTTACGATGTTCATTGGTTAATCAGATTCTAAAAGAGGTGTGATATGTGATTCAATAGATATTATAGCACCCTGACCGTCGTGATATGGTATTGGTTTAGGCGGTGGTCTATAGCAATATTCGTACAGTAATGAGATTCTACCCGGATTTCGATATGTGGTTGATATGGAGATTGTAGTGTTAACACAGACCCACTGGGACTGTCATGTGATTGTATTGGTTTAGGGTGGCAATATTCATAGTGAGATTGAGATTCTATCCAAAGGCCGATTTGTGGTTCCTATGGATATTGTTAAGTTACCTCAATCTTACTGGATCGTGCAACAATGTTGATTTTGGAGGTGGCCAATAGCGAAATTCAAATTTTGATAAGGTTTTTACCGAAGTGTAATATGGATACGATTGCAGCGGGAACGTATTTCTACTTCAACTAACATATAATATAATTAATGTATGTGAGATCGCCTAGAGAGAAATTAATAAGGTATGCAGAACATACAAGCTTCTGTTTCAACAATTTTACCACCGAAGCATTGTTTAGAATTTGTTCACTGAATTTATCTGTTAATATAGGTAGTTCAATAGTGATAGTATTGTAGTTTGAACATAACCCTGCAGGAACTGTGTCGTGTAATATTCTACCCAGAGTTCGTTCGGGATCGGATTGCACTTTGAACACAAACCTCCTGGGACTGTCATTTGATAGTATTAGGTTTAGTAGTAGGCAATAATCATTGTTATATAATTCCATCTGGAAAGTGATTTGTGATCCATGTTAATAGTGTTGTTCATAATTCCTAGTGGAATACAATCTACTTTAATCGCCGATGGTTTTTATTTGTTGTGATACTTAAATATAATTATAGTTTAATTTACTGAACTAAAACCTTGTTTTAGTGGAAGCCAAAGCAAACTTTGTGATCGGCTGGATCGTATCATAATTGATAGTTTATTGTAGTTGTCCAATCCTGATTAAATAATGTTTCAGCCTTTTCGTATGTTTTCATGATGTGTATATAAATAGTGAAATAACATACGATCTCTGTAGTTAACAAAAATAACAAATATTTGAAAGCAACTATTAAAAAATAAATAAATAAATAACTGTAGTTATTTAATCATTGATTGGATGAAATATGCTATTTAAAAATACAATTTTGCTCTTGTTTAATTATTGTACAAACCTCAGTAATGTGCAATATATTATACAAAACTAATGGTTATCTATCAGAACTAAACCATTTCCATTTACACGTACCAACTAACTGTAGAGGAAGTTGTGATCTATGGGCTCGTTACTGGCCAGATCAAATGAAATAAATCCACCTAACTCACTGTGCCAACCATACATTTTGTTTGTAGACTTTCCCGTTAGGTTGAGATTTTTTTCACATGAACATTTTATAGTCATTGGTTTTCCAACGTGTAAAATGAAAAAAATCGAAATCCGTATATTTTTTAAAATGAAACCGTCTATTTTTTATCACTACCTTCAAATCTATATGTTTAATACAGTTTTTGAAAGTGTTTGAATGCACTTATAAATTATTTAGGCTCAGAAATCAATAACAGTGAGCTTCGTAATAACCATGTAAATAACTAATCATAACAGTCATTGTCAACTAACTTACTTATTCTTTAACTATGTTCTCTTTACTGTATAGAGTAACGTTCTTCTTGACAATTTTATTACTGACTTCATAATATACAGGTGCTGGAAAACAAATTGGAAAGGAAATTCCAGCTATATTCAGTTTCAGACATAAACGAAAACCGGTACTTCGATGAATGATAGTAAAAACTCCTATGATCAAGTAATATAACGAATGATAAACAAATAATATTTAGAATTAAAGTTTCTCTGATCCAATATTTAAACAAATTCATTTTGTACATGTTACAATAAATTATGAAACCACCTCTGACGCTGTACCACTTACTCTCACAGTTACAATGATGGGGGTTTCATGACAAAAGACATCACTGTCCTGCTTTATCAGGTCGTAAGTTGTCGTGATGTGTGTTTTGAGAGCAAATCTTAACACGTGTTACCTATCCAGTGGCACGGTCGTGTCACGTCGCCAAGTCCCACCCAACCAAACAGACGACGCGTGCCTATATAGACACGAAGCAGAATACGGCCAATTTTCACTTCTCAAAAGGGCACAAAAAGGACGCAATTAACAGATTTTTCGTTTTCTATCCGTTTAACTGGGCCAATGAACACCAAAAATCACCAAGCTTACTTTAAAAAACCCTCAATGAAGTAAAATATATGTGTTCAAAAGTAGCCTAAAAAATGTCAGAAATGTGGTTTCCTACGCACAACAAACTATTTAAATTTTTAAGCAAAGCTACAGCCTTTATCACTGATGGGAATCACACGGAACTTTGTAGGAATCTTCGTATTTGTATGTAGTACAAACCTTTGTATACAAAGATCGAGTTCATTCACTTTAAATATCACAAAATAAAACAAATATGAGATTTCTTCAATTATTTTGTTTACATTTCGTAAATTTAAAAGGTAAACAAAGCAAACATTTGACATTATAATTTTCATTCGTTGTATAAACCAAGCCAAAACATCTGCTATCATATTCATTGATTTGATCAGCTGGTACTTATATATTGTGTTATACAGAAAAGGGTTTTACCTAAAATTGTGTTGACTTTTATCCAAGCCAATAAATTCATTTGAATTATCTGTATAACTGTATTAAAAAATAAAATATTGTTATCTTTAGAACTTTAGAACTGTTATTATTCTCACTGTTGTAACTTTGTTGTTACAACAGTGTAATTTTTCTTTTGGTTAAGTTACAACCCGAAAATTAACAGCAAACTCAATAAAAACACACAAAACTAAACCAACTAGGAAGACTTTATCTTCAAAACGCCATTTTAAGAGAAATTTGTCTTTGTAAATATTGTAAACTGTGGAATGCATAAAAGAAACAAATACATGAAGACATAAAATATTTATCCAAACCAATGAAGAAGTGACTATATGGTGCCAAATAAGATTAATTATCCTCCTCCACCTATACTTACGTGCATTAGTTGCTATGTTAACTTCTCAGTGACAACTGAACCGGTCATCAAGATTGATGTGTCAAAAAAGGAATTATGTTATATTTGCCGATTCTTCATCAAAGTAAAAGGCGTAATTTTTCATCGAGCTATGCCCTATTTCGCTTGGAATGTTTGGTTTTGACCAACTCATTTATTGGGCAGGAAAGAAATCGCGGTATATTCCGCCCCCCTTATGACAGAAAACTGATATCCTCATAAAAATGCTATTTTTGGGCAGTGTTGATGTACTAAGCTTTAATGCTAGTATTCAGAAAACGCATGGTAAGCGTTCTTATTGTACTCCCTGAAAAATTCTGCTAGGGAAATGTTTGAACTAGAAAATGTTGTCGTTTCATAAATTTCAATGTACAGAGGTTGCTGCAAGGAGTAATTAATTTTAAAAATCCCAATATGCTATCATTCTAATTTAATTGAATGTTTGGAGATTGACTGATGTTTATATTAAACATGGACCAATCCTTAAAACATATTACTATTTTGGCACTGATACGATAAAAATCGTATCCGTAGCAATATTGCTTCATCCATTCTTTTAATCAGATGTGCAATATTAAATATTTATAGCTTAAATTCGTTTTTAACGCTTCACATACAGAACACAAAACGGCTATGGAGCAAACCTGTAGTAGAAATCTAACCTGTCAGTTAATCTTGGGTCGTCTTTACTCAAAGATAGTTCTATGTAGTCTGAAAATTGCACTTGCAGTTATTCAGGGAGTAAAATAAGTACCGTACATTTTCTTAACACTGCAGATGAAGCAATAAAATTTGGTACATTAACACGACACAAACTTATGCATTTAACAATCTTTGATTTATATCTCGATAGTAAAGATTAATTCGAAGGGGGTGACCAAGATTAAAGTCACCTTCAAATTAATACCTCCTGTCACTTCCCTTACGAATCACGAGTATTCAGCATGGACCCATAAATTAGTATTTTAATCTCTTAATGCAGCTATATAGCTAAAAAAAACTACCCTATAAACGACAGCAGTGTTCCTCTGTATAAATTCCAGACAAACGAATACAAACATTATAGCCCAGTGAATAAAGGTTGTTTATCGCAACTAAATGGTGGAAAGCTGGATTTTATATATGTGATAGAACCACATTAGACGTGTCTTTTCCCAAAAGTCCCCGCTTCTCCCCCTTGAGCTTTCCCCCCAACCCCCTCCAAAAATTTCCCCCCCTGGGAATTACAGTGGTTCACTTTATTGGCCATAGGCCGAGTATTACATACACTATCGTGTTGGAATTTTTTTAAGATTATTTGTGATTAGTTTTTCTACAACTTTTGCACCCAAGTATTTTTTCTGAAACCAAAATTTAAAAAGATATGAAATCAAAACTTTGGTAAAAGTTAAATTTTAGAGTACACAATTTTGTTTTCCCCTATATAAATTTTTTTGTTTACCCCTTCCATTTTGTTTTACCCTTCCATGGTAATACCATGTATATCAGAACTACACATATTTATATGAATAAGAAGATTAACAACTTATATGCACGACTGTCACATTCAGTGGACGGTGAACGCCAATATTCTGTACAGTACTGAAGTCCGGGGGAGAGCCATGGGGTCAAAAAGTACAGCAAAAGAGTTCTAGTCTTCCAGTGTATTGTTGCACTCAGAGTTGCCAGTGCAACACACTTTGTTTTGGATCGGTGGCCGTAGTCGTTGTCGGAGTACCAACTTGATCTGTTCGATCAGGACAGGACTTCTTTAAAAGTGCTTTAGTTATATAGAAAAGAAGCATTGTTAGTCACAAGAAGAGAAACAATGAAGGCTGGTGAGTGAATGGGGGAGGAATGCGAAGAACTGGGATTTTTTATCCACGTTTCAGGGAGTGGATCACCGGAGAAGTATAGTTTTTCTGTGTTCGTTCCTGACCGGTCAAGGCTACTTCAGGTTGTACCCCCAGCGAATGAAGATGGTAGGATCATCGATGTGCGGGGACTGCCTAAGGGGGAAGATGGTGCCAATAAATCTTCTTTCAAGTACAGTCGTTTCTTCGAAGAATGAAAAGTTGGAGCTGTAATGCTGTGAAGCGAAGATGCGTGGAGGGCAGTTTTCGTATAATGAATTGCTTCGTGCGAAGTAAGGGGAGCCTGGGTGATCTCTAGGCTTTCGGTTTAAGATAGAGTGGTACAGCACTCAGTTAGAGACATACAGCATGCAGTTATCCAAAAGGGTCCCTGCTGATACCTTAATACCTTTAATACCTTTATTGAAATGGCGACCTAACTCAATAGGTAGTTTAAAGCCAAGTATGAATGTGGGATGAGTGTAGGATGATTGTGGCGCGATCTTGTAGTCTTGTTACTGACTAAGGCCGACATTATCCTTAGACAGGACTGTTAATTCATAGCCCAACAGCCAATGGTATCTAGGGACCTACAGTTTAACGTGGGATCCGAACCACAATTTCAACCTCCCATATACGAATTGGTCTAATTATGAGGATGGTACTTATGGATGAACTAGTATTCACTAGTGCGGACGTTAATCCCCACCAGCGAATATCGCATCCACAAGCCATCGCTCATTACTATCCACAATTCGTGACCTCCAAGTAGCTGGATTACAGGACGTCGCCACCGTCCCAGTCGATTTGAAAAAAAAAACTTTTCCAGATGAACGTAAATCTATCCATATACACTAACATGTTTATAAATTAAACACTTCTAACACAGAAATCAATAGGCAGAAAGCTAAAAGTCAGTGTAAAACTCACAACGATGAAACTAAATCACATAGTCGTAGTAGTGGTTGTTGTGTTGTTCGTGCAATTATGCCGGGAGAATTCATCACACACGCCGGCAGTATGTGGTATACGGCACACAAGGTGGAACTGTTTATACCGACGACCCATCATCGCGCCCTGCTCACTGCGGGAGAATTGAGTTTCCGCTCATGCATTATTCATACCTGAAGCGAAGAGCGTGCAAATACTTAAGAATATTTTAAAGTGTCTTACGGATAGTTTTCTTATACAAATATTTACTGTAATACTTTTTTCTTGTCCTGAGTTGATTTTTTTGTTAATGTTTTATTGAAATATTATTTTATATTAACAAACATGTATAAGTTTTTTTTAAATAAAACAGAATTAACGAGAGAGGAATTTTTTGCATAGGAGGTACTGGCGGGGTTTGGTTTTTTATTTAATCAATGCATGGAAATTTAGGTGGGAATTAGTGCAAGAATTCAAGTTTTAGTCAAACATCATATAAACGTCCTTACTATCATTAAAATTTTTGCTCTTACTACATTTTCGTCATTAACTTAATAAATTAAATCTTGGTAAATTGAATTTTTTCAGAGTTTAATATTATGTTCCTATAGTGTTGTTTTGTATTATGTTATAAGGATAAGTAGTTTGCCAACCCAGCAGACAATCCAATGGACTATTGCTGTTTCAGTGTAGCACTGCTTCTAGCTGTATAAAGTTATCCTTAGGCCTACTATGTTAGGCTAGATGAAAAAATGATTCATTGCATGTACAATTTGTTATTATGAAAAATAAAGCTCTATTTTCTTTCTTTCTATTACCAAATATATTGTTGAAATAATATCAAACTAGGAGTGTATTGAAAATAAAAAAATATTTATATACATATTTTATGTGTTTACTGGTCATATAAAATGAGTTTCAGTCTTTGAAAAATACATTACAATTGAAATGGACCGGAAGTTAAAAAAATCGATACTTGATTCTGTACATAGAGATGTCTGGTTTGAGTATTAGAAAATACATAAGAAAAAAATAGCTTAATATTTAATAAAGCTATTAAAAATATTAAATAAAAAGCGCATATAAACTTTCGTAGATGTAATGAAACAGGAATGATCACAAATTTTCATTTTCATCAAATAAAAAATCCTCAATGTTATTTTTATTATGATCGTTACTGGCAAAGAGATAGTGTGGTTATCCAACTCTGAACTCACTCCATGAATGATTGAATTAACTATGATGCTGAAACCATAGATTAAGCATACTCCTCCTTGAGGAGTATGCTTAATTTATGCTGAAACATTCATTGTATTGATCCCTAAGTTGAATCAGGTCACTGGATGGGTTAGTCAATTGAGGAGGTCGAACATAGCGTATTATAAGTTTGCTTTACCTTAAAGTATATCCCAGATTTTGTTTTAATATACCATTCAACACACACTGGGCTAACTCTTGTACGTTCACAACACCTACCCCATTTTAGGTTGATTTGAAATGTAAAGCTTATTTAAGCAACGCAAGCAGATCAGTTAATTCACGGAAATATGAATTCCTCTATTATATCGCAATTCAAAACATGATCTTTGAACGACTTAAAATAATTTACCAAACCTCCATCTTGGGGGGAGGGGGTGATTTAGTGTTTCAAAGCTTAATAACTTACTTATAGTTATTAAACTTTTATTAAAGCGTAGGCTAACAACACCTGGATTGAACATTTCTATAAATTTCACAGGAAGTATGGAGAACAAACTGGTTCCGTTCATGAAAGGATCTCCGTAAAATCTTGTTTTCATATGATTAAATAATGGACATCCATATACCTTTTAGCTTTGATACAGAAAACATGAAAGATGACAAGTTTTTTATTATTGTATTTAATTATAACATTGCCTTTATGGAATAAATAAAGTAAATTAAAGACTAAAAAGGATTAATATACATGAAGAGATTCTTAGATACTATTATAATATTTCAACTTCATGATTATTAAACTACATATACTTGACACAATCCTAAGAACAATTATTAATACAATAGTAATGTAAACACAGAGGTTCATAACACTAACTTAGGATCCCAGAGAAAAATCATAATTTTACAAATCTGGTTTTAAAATAATATAATACCGTTGATAATAAATAACGTATTGAAGCATAATAGTGTGGTAAAATTAGTCGGGAAAATGAAATAATTTTTGGAAAGCCAATTTTTTTTAATGTGTTCTATATGGTATCCCCTGACCTTCCTCTAAAAGTCCCCAGAAATAAAATATGGGTATCACGCTTAAAAATGACGGGTTGGCCCATAAGGAGTTACATTAAAACTTGATAATTAGCATACTAAATTTTAATACATTCCAGAAGGTTTATATATCAAATTAAAGTTCTTAAAATGTAGAATACAATGTTAAGAACCCGACCTCAATATAAATGTCGGGAGTAAAATCGCAGGTTTTCAAAGTTTAGAATAAAATAATATTATCAAAGTTTTGAAATGCAATAACTTTCAAAATATTTGACCTTTTGAGGTCTGGTTTTCGGCTATGTACCCTCCTTACTAAGGCCTTTAAAATTATGTATAGCATGGCTATGGACTATGAGAATTTTTTTTAACCTTTTTCTTTGCGAAGTTCATGAAGAGGATGGCTTAAGTGTAATATGATAGGCACATGACAAGCTATCCACATTTTCAAAGGTAATTGTAAAAGCAAACGTTTGCCGCAAACCTCACATCGAAAGGTCAAGTATTTCGACTAACTTGAAGGATGTAAACTGTGTAAAACTAAAGCCAAAGTCGTGGAAACAATCCCGCAGAAAATAAAAAAAATACATCGCCTGCGCAATAATTTGATAAATTTTTAGTAATTTACTTTCAGAAATTTAAGGACCATAGCTCCTCCTTTGCCAGGAAGGCTCCACCACCGTGAAGCCTTCCACATACCTACCCCCAAATATGTATTATTCAGTCAGAAAATAATAGTTTATTAAAATTTAGATCATTTACAAAAAAAACTTTATTGTTGTAATAAAACGTTATATTTTTATGCAATTTTATTCTTTTATCTAATGCACTGTACTATCCAAAACATAATGTATTCATTATTTAAAGTTTTTTTTTAGGAATTATTCAATTGACTTGGTTTATTACGCTATCTTATGAACTGAACTTAATATAGCATTCAATATTTTCATGATAGGATAACCTTAAATAAATACCAAACAAACACAACTGGAGTGCACCCATTATCAAATATTAAATTTAAAATCATTAGGGAAAATTCACATTATTTTTCTTTTAAGACCATAGCTCCACCACCGCCATGGCCCGTGAAGGCCTTCCATAATAAAAAAAACTAGTCACCTTCCCCTGTTTTTAGATTTTATTAAGTCGAATACTCAAAGTTTTAAGGGCATTAATATATTTTATTTACTTGCTAGTGAACTCTGTTCATCCGCTCAGTCTATTTCCTTAAAGCTTAGGAACATTTAATTTTATATTTTTATTATACCACAATATATAATTATTTACTGCGTAATAAAATAATTTTTAATATGATTATTTGATTTAAAACATTTAATTATTATAATAGATATTTTGAAATTTGCATAATTTATATAGTTTAATTAAAAGACAGTTAGGCTCCTAATCCATTTTCAATTATTTATTTTATAACAATATTTTTGTTAATTTTTTATTTTATTGGATGATTGAAATCTTTGTAAGATGCTAGTGAACCGCACCCCCGCGGAAGCGCACCAGACTTTTAAAAACGTGCTTGCCCAAGGCGCTCCACAAGAGGGGCTCACCAACGCTCTCTGGAGTTCAGAAAAAAAAAAAAAAAAAAAAAAACTTGTGGAACCAGAAATTTTATTTAACCCAATAATCAACAACATAATTAACAACAGCCAAAACAGCGGAAAATCGTTAACATCCAAGGTCCACAGTGATAAATTTGACAACGAAATATTTTTACCAAGAAGTCAATGTCATCTAGGTTGGCCAACCAGAATATCGATAGTCAAAATTCAAGAACAACAATATTTAAAAAAAAAATCCGACTTTCTGAAACTTTAACCTTAAAATTGGCATTGATAACTTAAATAAATAAATAAATAAATAAATAACAACAAATAGATTTCAATAAATAAACATAACAATTACAAACACGAAAACACAGAAAGAATTGGAGTGTCGAATTTTGCAGGTTAACAAAAAATTAATTCCACCCGGAGACCTGTGGCGCAGGGCGGGCTCCTAATGGGAATTAACCTAACTTAAGACTACGAATAAATAAATAAATACTGTCACACATAAATCACAAAATATCACAGTTCATTGGTGGAGTGGCATATCACAGCAGTCCGTCTATGGCATCAGGGCACTGGAGAGAAGAGCGTTGGCCTGCAGCTCCAGCAAGTTGGGGGACCAAGGCCAAGTATGTCCCCTAGGTGGGCAGGCGGACGGACCAGGCCGGAACCATCGTCAGCATGGCATTGTCGGGTGGGACCAAGTCCCCAGCTGGACCCTGGTAAACCACAAACTTTGCCAATATTTTTCCTTTTAAGACACATTCAGTAGGCAATTAGTGCCAACAGTGCAAAAGGTAGAATTGCCACAAAAAATATGCACTGTTCCAGTTTGGACAATTTCCCACTACTAACCACAAAATACTAACTTTTCAGTTTTAATCATTTTACAAATTTTCTTGAAAATTGTGACAGAAAAACATTTTAAAGGTGACAGACAGTTTTACTTTGACTGGAAAAATTACAGCAAGAATGAAATGAGATAGGCTATAGGCCTACTCAGAAAATCACTAAAACAGGGGTTGTGAATACAGCAAAATACTTGAGACATTGAAAACAGTTAAACTACATCTTAATATTAATTCTACAACTAAATTGAACAGGTTGGAAACATTTGACTAGGTTTAAAGCATAAAATAACTCCATTTTTAACATCACCACAAAATTTCAGTTTTGGCGGACATTGCCCTTCTATTTAACTCATATATCAAAAATTTACTGACCGAATTTAAAAATTTTACCTTCAAAAGTTGGGCCAAAAGTGAAGCTTCAAAATAAAATATAAATCAGAACTTAACTCCAAGGCTACTTTATTGTGGACCTAAGATTACCTGACAATTTACCCCAAACTGGAATGCTACCAACAGTAAAAACTAGGCCTAATCCATTAATTATGAACCAAAATTGATAAAACTTTACATAGGCCTAGCTCAGGGCCATAGACCACTTTGAGAACACACATACCCTAGTAAACTAAACAGGAAAATGTATTATAAAAGGAAAACCTTGGCAGCATCACCATTTAGGCTATGAGCCTATTTTGACTCTACAACTTACAGTAAGCCCATCAAACCACTGGGTGGCCAATATAAAGTTGCACTGAGCAATAACAACCAATATTTAATGCAAAACAAACACTGAAACAATTTGATTATTACAGGAACTTGAAAAACATGTGTTCGGCTCACAAACAAAATTGAACTCTGAGAGCAAAACGTGGCTGGCCCAAAATGCAGTCTCAAAAGAGGGACAAAATTGATTGTTTTGCTTGAAACAATGAAACAAAATTTACAGAACACTGGTTCTGGCCTAAAGAATATTTTTCAGAAGACGGGTCATCTTTGCAACATGTGGTCGTTCGACCAAATCCAATTGCATCGAACATGTTTCTGAATAAATCTGGAAAATTCTCGTGACTCACCCAAAATGATGCGTTGGGAAGTTTAAATCACCGCATTACAGCACATAACTCACAGGTCGAAAAGTCTGAAGTGGTATAATTTCTCTTGAAACACAGAGTGACAAAATTGTACGTCTTGCGGTTACAGTTCGCCAACGGCACCTATGACATTTTTCAGGACGTTGCGTCACAGCTGGTGAAAAGAAGAACAACAACACCAAATATTCCAGAATGACAGAACACAGTGGCCAGATGAAACACAACACTATAACAAATGAGACGTGACATCACGCATGGTGGGCAAAACGTCACGGCTCAACCTCCCCCTCCAAAAAGGGAACCTACCGGCAAAACAAAATGCAAACAACCTCTCCCCAAAACTAGAAGAACACTCACACCAGGAACACTCAGGACAGTCTGAAAGCGGGGGCGTCAAGCTTTCCCAATACCAGGGGACTACTCACCCAAAGTTATTTGTGCAGGCCTGCAAAAGGAGAAACAGGGAAAAACCAGAACGGAGTGAAGGGGACAGAAAGGTGATCAGGCTTCCTGGCCCTGCACACTTCCCGCACAGACTTCCGAGCTACTTAAGGATTTCCGCGGTGAGGTTTACATGAGATGAGGAGGTCCACGATCACCGAAGTGGGGAACTCCAAAAAGCGGTGGGAGACCGACATGCTGCCCCCAACCATGCGGCCACACACAAAAAAAACACAGCTACACAACAAAATTGCACAAAATCCTTAACCTCCTAAGGTGTCTGGGCGAAAATTCCTACGCAACCATTTTGGGGTCCAACAGAAGACGCTATCCCACTCGCCATACACACACTCCACCAAATTGAAGTACCACGCACACACACATACATACACAAACTAACACAACTCCTCCGAGACTACACTTCAGAACCAACCACGCTCTGCTACCATCTGAACCGCACCCCCGCGGAAGCGCACCCGAATTTTGGAAACGTGCTTGCCCAAGGCGCTCCACGGGAGGGGCTCACCAACGCTCTCAGGAGTTCAGAACAAAAAAAAACAAACTTGTGGAACCAGAAATTTTATTTAACCCAAAAATCAACAACATAATTAACAACAGCCAAAACAGCGGAAAATCGTAAACATCCAAGGTCCACAGTGATAAATTTGACAACGAAATATTTTTACCAAGAGGTCAATGTCACCAAGGTTGGCCAACCAGAATATCGATATTCAAAATTCAAGAACAACAATATTTCAAAAAATCCGACTTTCTAAAACTTTAACCTTAAAATTGGCATTGATAACTTAAATAAATAAACAACAACAAATAGATTTCAATAAATAAACATAACAATTACAAATACGAAAACACAGAAAGAATTGGCGTGTCGAATTTTGCAGGTTAACAAAAAATTAATTCCACCCGGAGACCTGTGGCGCAGGGCGGGCTCCTAATGGGAATTAACCTAACTTAAGACTACGAATAAATAAATAAATACTGTCACACATAAATCACAAAATATCACAGTTCATTGGTGGAGTGGCATATCACAGCAGTCCGTCTATGGCATCAGGGCACTGGAGAGAAGAGCGTTAGTACTAACCACAAAATACTAACTTTTCAGTTTTAATCATTTTACAAATTTTCTTGAAAATTGTGACAGAAAAACATTTTAAAGGTGACAGACAGTTTTACTTTGACTGGAAAAATTACAGCAAGAATGAAATGAGATAAGCTATAGGCCTACTCAGAAAATCACTAAAACAGGGGTTGTGAATACAGCAAAATACTTGAGACATTGAAAACAGTTAAACTACATCTTAATATTAATTCTACAACTAAATTGAACAGGTTGGAAAAATTTGACTAGGTTTAAAGCATAAAATAA
Organism: Neoaliturus tenellus; assembly: GCA_030545055.2. NCBI lineage: Eukaryota > Metazoa > Arthropoda > Insecta > Hemiptera > Cicadellidae > Neoaliturus > Neoaliturus tenellus. The sequence continues at coordinate 196,182,731 of CM061532.1, forward strand.
CTCCATTTTTAACATCACCACAAAATTTCAGTTTTGGCGGACATTGCCCTTCTATTTAACTCATATATCAAAAATTTACTGACCGAATTTAAAAATTTTACCTTCAAAAGTTGGGCCAAAAGTGAAGCTTCAAAATAAAATATAAATCAGAACTTAACTCCAAGGCTACTTTATTGTGGACCTAAGATTACCTGACAATTTACCCCAAACTGGAATGCTACCAACAGTAAAAACTAGGCCTAATCCATTAATTATGAACCAAAATTGATAAAACTTTACATAGGCCTAGCTCAGGGCCATAGACCACTTTGAGAACACACATACCCTAGTAAACTAAACAGGAAAATGTATTATAAAAGGAAAACCTTGGCAGCATCACCATTTAGGCTATGAGCCTATTTTGACTCTACAACTTACAGTAAGCCCATCAAACCACTGGGTGGCCAATATAAAGTTGCACTGAGCAATAACAACCAATATTTAATGCAAAACAAACACTGAAACAATTTGATTATTACAGGAACTTGAAAAACATGTGTTCGGCTCACAAACAAAATTGAACTCTGAGAGCAAAACGTGGCTGGCCCAAAATGGAGTCTCAAAAGAGGGACAAAATTGATTGTTTTGCTTGAAACAATGAAACAAAATTTACAGAACACTGGTTCTGGCCTAAAGAATATTTTTCAGAAGACGGGTCATCTTTGCAACATGTGGTCGTTCGACCAAATCCAATTGCATCGAACATGTCGAACATCGAACTTTACATAGGCCTAGCTCAGGGCCATAGGCCACTTTGAGAACCCAGTTTAAAAATTTAAAGATTGAAATTCATGCAAGAAGGTAAGTATATTATATATAATATATATTAAATATTTAATATATTGAATAATTTAATATAAATATTATTAATAAAACACAACTTTACATCAAATGGAACCTTTCATCGAATATACGCTAACCCACAGCGGAAAATCTGGATGTCATTCATTTCCTGCAATCTGCCTTCTTTTGGAAACCAAGACATAAATATATATTCATTGGGTTGTAGCCAAGATAGAAAATTTTTAAGTCGCACTACAGAATAATGTAAATTTTTTAGTTAAACTACCTAACTTAATTGTTACCGTACAAAAAGCCGTATTTATATACGTAAATAAATAAAAATTGATGTCTCTTTCCATCAACTGCAAACTACCCTTAGTGGCTGAAACCTCAGAGAAAAATTGTTCTTGTGCTACTTCACTTCATGTAACATACACAACATAATGACTTTTGAATCGGATAATCAATTCCATAAAACCTGTACTTTTCCTTTTCGGCGTTAAGATATTGGCAAGATAGGCTATATTTTAACTTTTGAAAAACTATTACATACAAGAGTTAAACAAGTCACTTGAAACTTTCCCACAACCTTAATCAAATTAGTAATATCTAAACTTATCTTTTGGCAGGAAGGCAAGAATTTAACTTCGGTCGAAATGTACAACATGTTAAAAATTTAAAACATTTATTTTTGGTTGTTAGCGATTGGGCCTATGTATTTCTTTTATTACCCTCAGTTAAATTATTTGCATGAGTATACAATTCAATAACCTAACTAAAAAGTCATTAAGAATCATCATATGACTTTTATGATCGAAAATCCTGTTATGATTGAAAACCAAACTATTGATAACTTATTTCATACAATGATAGAATAAAACTTAAAGAAAGAATACAACATTTAGAAATAAAACTTAACGGTACTACATACATAAAACGGCTTAATTTTCTATTTTTAAGTCAAGACTATTACATTTACACGAAAACATGATTTTCCGCCATTTTAAAAACACGTATAAGGCTTGTTATTTTTTTAATTAACATACAATTAATTATTAAAATGGCTGAAACAAATAATAATACAATTTTATCAAAGCAATTATTTGCAAATACACAATATTATACAAACAAAAATAAATATAAGAATTGTTTGAGCCAATGCAAGATGGAAATACGTATGTCACGTTATTACTTTACTTTGTTCAGTAGATATCAAAAGTTGTGAGAGGGAGGATTCAGCCGTCCCGAGACATCCAGCCCCGGGGTTCCACTCGCCCGTCTAGATCATTTCCTGCCGCCGCAGCTGCTACTGACTCTCATATTTTGATATACGGTACAGTATCCCTTAGAAACATTGTTTCACTTTGACATTTAATGTCAAAGAGTGATTTGAGGTTCAATATAGTTCGTAGTTCCTAATAGTTTAATATCTTAGTAAATTAGATATCAGTAAAGTTTAAAAATGAGGGCGAATGGGGTACCCCAAGTAAAAATATACGAAACATCATTTAAAATTATAATACTTGGTGTTTAATATTTTTTAACAATGTTTATTTCAATTTAAAAAATTTAAATCTTTATTTATACATTAATTGGACAGCTATTAACTTGTGTGGGCTTGTCGTTTTGCACCTAATATGTTCCGCATTTTCCAGTGTCACCAACGATAATATTCCTTTTGTTATCAGATTTATAAATGTGCATTTGAATGAATAAACACATGCATCATGAGTTACCTTTTCAAAAGCCCCATACAAATGATGACCTCATAACTAATTTCCAAGTAAAATTTCAAGTAATAAAAAATGAGTAACAATGAAGGTAAAAGATTGTTTTATTTAATTTCTATTTAACGGCTGAAGAAATTTCAACGCTTTCATTTTGTAGAAAAAAGGTGATTACATTTTAAATGTTTACAATACATTTAGTATTTAGACTGTGATATTATTTTGTCATTAAAAAAATTAATTTTACAAAACATATAACCAAGCCCTACAGGTGCGTATATTGTTTTGATGATGATTCAGTTTGTCAAAAGAAGCTACCCAATCGTAAATTTTAGTGCAGCATTAGCATAGAAAACGCCACTCCGACCCATTATTGTCCTTGTTTCCATTTACATATGTTTGTGTATGAATGACATTTATGATTTCATTGCCAATCTCTATCTCCACCAGGTCATGTCACCATAATTAGTGTGTTTATAGCCTCTATAAACTGTTATGTTGATCTCCAGTAATCAAATATAAAAAATATAAGTATGATTAAACTTTTTTATATAGTAAAAAACAGAATAATAACTTATTCCTGATTTCAATGTTTGTTTATAGAATTCGAAATTAATTTAAAGTCAATAAAATTAAGACAATTCTGTATAAAAACGAACTAAATTAAAAAAATAGTATACTATTACAAGAGTTAAGATTGTCATAATTGTGGTGTTTTGTGGATTTATCTACTAATTGATAAAATCGAAACTTAGATAAAAATATAAACATAAATTTTTCACAAAAACGTGAAATCAATCAAATAAAGAATATGAACAGATAAAATAGTAATTACAACCCTTACTTATATTTTTGTAATAATGTATTGAATATATTTACATATAAAAGAATACTTTAAAGTTGAACCAAATACATACTTACTATAAAAATTTTAAAACCTACATGAACTTTTAAAATGTTGTTTATTTAGAATGTAATGCTGTGATTACACTCACACTGTTTTAGAGAAAAAATCTATCTGATAGAACATCCATTTATAACAATGCAGACCTCGCATTATTGGTGTTTAAGTTACATGTCTGCTTTTTATTTTTAGCTATTTAATACTAGCAGTTACCCGGCGCGCGTTCCTGCGCTCAAATTAAGTTGTTTACATAAATAAAGCTATTTTAATATAACAAAAAAAAAGATAAGTTAAGTTTTAAGTTTTTTAATATAACAAAAAAAGTCAATGGCATAGAAAGTAAGTATATTAATACTACTGTAAGGCCAAAGGATAAACAGGCATTTTGCAAATTTAAACCCAGAATAGTCAAAGTTTGCCTTGTATCTTATTGATCGTAATTGCAAATGCAAGAGCACCTATGAGCAAAGAGGCACGTCCATGCCAAATTTCAACCCCGGAGGCCTTAAATTTATTTTAAAGTCCAGTGGAGCACAGCCCTACTAAAAATGTATTTGCAAAACCATTCTTGGTGAGTACCTATGAGCAAAGAGGCAAGTAAAAGTAAAATTTCAACCATGGTGGCCCTAAAGTAATTTAAAGTCCAGTGGGGCGGAGCCTTAAAGAGCTTAAAAATTATATTTGCAAAACCGTTTCCTAGTGAGTAGCTATGAACAAAAAGCATAGTACATCAAATTTCAACCCCGGTGGCAATAAAGTAATTTTAAAGTCCAGTGGGGTGGAGCCTTAAAGTGCTTAAAAACTATATGTGCAAAACAGTTTCTTAGTGAGCACCTATGAACAAAAAGAATCATCCATATATTTTCAACCCCGGTGGCCCTAAAGTGATTTTAAAGTCCAGTGGGGCGGAGCTCTAAAGATCTTAAAAAACCATATTTGCAAAACCGTTTCTTGGTGAATACCTATGAGCAAAGAGGCACGTCCATGTCAAATTTCAGCTCAGGAGGTCCTAAAGTAATTTCAATGTCCAGTGAGGCGGAGCCCTAAAGTGCTTAAAAAACTATATTTGCAAAACTTTTTCTTAGTAAGCACCTAACAGTAAAGAGAATCGTCTGTCAAATTTCAACCCTGGTGGCCCTAAAGTAATTTCGAAGCCCAGTGGGGCGGAGCCCTAAAGAGCTTAAAAAAATATATTTGCAAAACCGTTTCCTAGTGAGTACCTATTAGCAAAGAGAATCGTCCATGTCAAATTTCAGCTCCGGAGGTCCTAAAGTAATTTCAATGTCCAGTGAGGCGGAGCCCTAAAGTGCTTAAAAAACTACATTTGCAAAATCGTTTCTTAGTGAGTACCTATCGTCCCTAAAGAGCATCGTCCATCAAATTCCAACCCCGGTTTCTCTAAACTAATTTTGAAGTCCAGTGGGGTGGAGCCCCAAAGAGCTTAAAAAACTATATTTGCAAAACCATTTCCTAATGAGTACCTATGAGCAAAGAGCATCGTCCTTGTCAAATTTCAGCTCAGGAGGTCCTAAAGTAATTTCAATGTCCAGTGAGGTGGAGCCCTAAAGTGCTTAAAAAACTATATTTCCAAAATTGTTTCTTGGTGAGTACCTATTGGTAAAGAGCATCTTTCATCAAATTTCAATCCCGGTTTCCCTAAAGTAATTTTGAAGTCGAGTGGGATGAAGCCCTAAAGAGCTTAAAAAACTACATTTGCAAAACCGTTTCCTAGTGAGTACCTATGAGCAAAGCGCATCGTCCTTGTCAAATTTCAGCTCAGGAGGTCCTAAAGTAATTTCAATGTCCAGTGAGGTGGAGCCCTAAAGTGCTTAAAAAACTATATTTCCAAAATTGTTTCTTGGTGAGTACCTATGGGTAAAGAGCATCGTCCATCAAATTTCAACCCCGGTTTCCCTAAAGTAATTTTGAAGTCCAGTGGGGTGGAGCCCTAAAGAGCTTAAAAAACTATATTTGCAAAACCGTTTCCTAGTGAGTACCTATTAGCAAAGAGAATCGTCCATGTCAAATTTCAGCTCCGGAGGTCCTAAAGTAATTTCAATGTCCAGTGAGGCGGAGCCCTAGAGTGCTTAAAAACTATATTTCCAACATTGTTTCTTAGTGAGTACCTATGGGTAAAGAGCATCGTCGATCAAATTTCAACCCTGGTGGCCCTAAAGTAATTTTGAAGTCCAGTGGGATGGAGCCCTAAAGAGCTTAAAAAACTATATTTGCCAAACTGTTTCCTAGTGAGTACCTATGAGCAAAGAGAATCGTCCATGTCAAATTTCAGCTCCGGAGGTCCTAAAGTAATTTCAATGTCCAGTGAGGCGGAGCCCAAAGGGCTTAAAAAACTATAGTTGCAAAATCCTTTCTTAGTGAGTACCTATGGGTAAAGAGCATCTTTCATCAAATTTCAACCCCGGTAGCCCTAAAGTAATTTTGAAGTCCAGTGGGGTGGAGCCCTAAAGAGCTTAAAAAACTATATTTGCAAAACCGTTTCCTAGTGAGTACCTATGAGCAAAGAGCATCGTCCTTGTCAAATTTCAGCTCAGGAGGTCCTAAAGTAATTTCAATGTCCAGTGAGGCGGATCCCTAAAGTACTTAAAAAACTATATTTGCAAAACCGTTTCCTAGTGAGTACCTATGAGCAAAGAGCATCGTCCATCAAATTTCAACCCTGGTGGCCCTAAAGTAATTTTGAAGTCCAGTGGGGTGGAGCCCTAAAGAGCTTAAAAAACTATATTTGCAAAACCTATGGACCTATGGTGCACCTTTGGACAAAGGGAATCGACTATGTCAAATTTCACCATCTGTAGGCTTTTAAGTGTAATTGTGAGCTTCCGTAGGGCGGAGCAGTAAAAACAACACAAACATCAACATTATACCTCACACCTGGTTACTTCTATGATTATAAGCATCTGCTTGAATGAAACTTTCAAATTTTTTAATTGCAGCAGTTCATTTTGTAAACACTAAATTTCTAAAACCTGACACTGCACCATTGTATGCCCTCTGGGTCAGAGGCCTTTGGACAGATATACACCAAACTTCACACAAACAATCCTCGAATAATGCTTACTAAAGCCTGAAAGTTTCGTTGCAATCTGTTGAGCGGTTTCGGAGTCTATAGGCAACAAACATTTATGTATATATTTATATATATACATTCTTCCTCTTTTATAGATATAAATTAAAGGTATGACATGTTTTTTTTTTTTTTTTTTTTTTTTTTTTTTTGAAAATTTTAAGTATATCATAATGATGAAAAAATACCACTATAGTAAAGAACATGGCTCAGATATTTGAATACCAATTGAAACCTAGGAACATATAATGTGGTAAAAAGGCTTACAGAGTTTGTTAACGTATTATTTCGGAAACTATATAAATACATCAATAGGTAAAACTAGCAATAAAATAATTTGTTACACTATAATTCTGTATAATTAAACTTAAGTTTGTGAGAACTCAATTAATATTATGTTTTAGACAACAACGGGTTGGATAATCATAGATTTCACTACCAAGAGAATCAGTTATATTGCTTTAGTAAAAAGGTATAGAAGAAAATATACATAATAATTATATAATATAAACTGAAATAATGATATCTACAAAAGTAGTTGTTATTAGGAGTATTCAGCGTAAACGGTTAACAAGTACAATTTTACAAAGCCAACATTAAAACTTTTAATTCGAGTTAATAAATATAAAAATTAATATATTATGGGGAAAAATAAAACGTTTTCATGTTGTAATATAAGTAAAAGTATTAAATTAAATTAAAATGTTTTTGTAACACTGTGCAAACTTTTCCATTTTAATATAATTGTTTTATTTTACCTTTTCAATTTGATTTGGTCGTAATTATTTAAATGCATTAACAAACACTTTAATAAACAAGTTGGGATTAAAATTAGTTTCAATTTGCCATTTTATAGTTTTTTTTTTCTATCACAGATAAATATCGGATAAGCAAAGAAAGCAATAGTTGAGATTTTCTATGCACTTGTATGTATTTGTATGCACTTGTATGTTTTTGTATGACTTGTATATACTTGTATGACTTGTATGTACTTGTATGACTTGTATGTACTACACGATATGCATCTATAAAATGGGTCATTGAAATGATCAATGTGCACAGCCAACTGTTGGACAGCCCACAATCAATTACTGAGATCTGGATTGAATGAGTTTTGAGTGGTTGTTTACTCCACAAAGCAAATAATATTTGATTTAGTTAACTTTTTAATATTTTAGTGATTATGATTTAAGAGATTTTCATCTGTCCTGTACACAAAGCTAACGTTGTTTTATATTTTAAATACAAGAGTATTACAATAAAATACAGACAAATATTACTTGCTCATGTTAAACTTAATAATGTCCTAGTTAAACTAAAATAGATATTTGATATGATGTGGACAGCGCTATATCCATAAAGTAATGACAATAGTTTAAAATTTACTCTTTTTTAGAAAGTATTAATAAAGTATAGAACAAGAAAGTATTAAAATTTTCCAATCTATCTTTACTTATGATTTTATGTGTGGGACTGCAAAAAGGAAAGTCTCACGATAAAAGAGCATTCACCTGGACGTTTCTAACGTTGTTTTACAATAGGTTGAAATAGCCATGTGGCCGTGAGGAAGACTTACAGGAGTTTACGCTATGATAAACTACTGCTTTATTTATGACATGTTTAAGGAGGATATTTATGCCTTAAAAGAATATAAATCAATTGTCAGTTGATATAGTTTTTTATTCTTCTTCTATAAAGCTCGCCTAATTATGTTTCATTATGTCACTATATTATACCAATATAAAAAGCTATAATTTTGTTTAGATTATGTTGATCCAGGGCCCTCATATCTTATCAGTAAAAATAAATTGTATTTGTACAAACGCACCTCAAAAGTAGGGACAATTGGGTTATTTTTTACTTTATTGAAAGTTATATTTCCAACTTTTCAAGCCATTAAGGTATGAAAACTTTAATATAACTATTCAACTAATGAATTAACGAGTTTCAAGAAAATCGGTTGTAAAATGGCGTCCGAAAATACACTGCCGACTACGCCACTAGCACTAAGGTGATTGGAATATGATTTCAAACCATTAAACTATAACTTAAATGTTTTGTTATTGTATGGAAATCAGATTTAATATTTAGTATCGTAAATCTCTATGAAATCACAAATAATGACGTATTACTATCATATTTTATGGGTTTTATTATTTGGTATTTATTATTTAAAGTATATTAATGCTACGCTACTAATACTGAAAAATTTCATGGTTAATGAATATCCACAGTTAAATTGTGTATCTATGTCATGTTGTTGATGTTCTAGGTATTAACTCACCAAAATTAACCGATGAAGATATTTTATCCCCCTGGTTTATTTAAGGCAGGCTTATTTTCCACCGGAAGCTAAGATCAGACTCTTGAACACCATGTTAAAAAGGAGACATCAATAAAATATTGTATAATTTACTGGCATGGAACTAAACTATTGCCGACTTTTATGTATCTTTGCACTATTTTATTGAAGAATATTACTATAGACTATTGACTAACTCTAAACTTCCATGCTAATATTATTATGTTTGTTTTTTTGCATTTACCAAAATACCGTGTGTATTTTCGGGATAAAAACAGGATGGTAAGAAATACCACGCACACACGAGGGTTCGGTTCTGGCATGTTTCATGACCATGGCGAGAATTTAAGATTTTATTTCACTATGTTTACTATTAGAAAACAAAGCAGTGAACGTGTTACTTCAAAATAATATTAGTGGAGATATAGTAATTTAGCTCATGAATTCATTACAGATATCTGTGATTGTTACAGTACTTACTGTAAGTTGTATGTGTAAAATATAAATGACAATACAGGATGGGTACAATGTTTCCTAAGCTGCAATGCATTTCAGATTGATTTACTATTAAACAAGGATTACAGTTAAATGTCAAGTACACTGCTCGAGCAAGTATATTTTACCACTGATGGTGCTCCTATATATTGCCACTTTCATAGCATTTCCTGTATCTGTAATACAGTGTCAAGTCCGTCTGAGGGTGGGGAAGAAGAACGTGAACATCCACCTAACGTAGATTCGAGTGTTGAATTACTTTGAAACAGCACAAGAAATTCGGATAAATATTTAAGAAAGTCATTATAGATGAAATCATATATAAAAAATGAATATAATGAGAGGTAACTGTCTCATTTTGGTAACTGTAGTGGTGTAGTCTGCTGGAATCGAATCATGGACCTCTGACTTTTAAGGCTAGAAATGTAGCCTACCTTTGAACTACTGCTCCCGTTTTTTATTATTGTATTACAGTATTTGTGGAAAATATTACTCAAATTATTGTAGTTTATTAAACTACTTATGATTTTCAATACTGAAACATGATTATTTGTGGCATTATAACAAACTCAGCATACACTATAAAAATGGTTTAGATAAAAGACATGTACTGTAGAAATAATTCAATTTCATCTGTAATGTTAAACTTCAAGACACTTTTCAGGAGTCAGATAGTCGTTTTTATAAAATAAAATATACGCAATTTACTTACTGAAACTTTCAATTAAAAGTTAATTAAATTTTAATTAAATTAAATTAAACTTTTAATTAAATTTAAAAGTAAATTTAATGAATAAGTATTTTTAGGATATGTGTCTTGGAATCCATGATGTAAGATTTCAACACCCAAGCCTTCACAGTTTAAATAAGCGATTCTGGCAAAGCTTCAACGACCTCAGGACAAACATCGACCCTATAAGCATACGTGATTGTGCATACTAAGAGGAGACGATCCTTCTTGGCGTAATCTTTACATTGGAAACCATAATGGAATTTTTCCCCAAGCAAAAAATCATAGGATGACCTTGCTGTTAAAACCACCTAGCCTATCTCGGTATTCTGTGAGATTCGAGAAAGTCTCGACTCTGGACCCATTTAAAATTTAGGAGTATTTATCCTATTAAATCGGGTTGAAGTTCAATCATCGATCCATTGTAAAAATGGCACTGGGCTAATGAGGTGCACAAAAATAATTTTGTTTGAAACTTGTAATCACAAAAGATATGAAAACTGTAGCCAATATAAAAAAAATGTAGAAATCAAGAATAATTTTTCATAATAATGCTAATAATTTGATGTATGTTTAATATCTTCATGATATTTATTTATTTTGAAAGTCTCAGACAACGTATGTTGAAGGATTTTAACAATCACATACAAAATTTAAGTTATGTAGCAATATTTGCAGCCAAGATATTTGTGCAAAACTTCATTGTAAACTTTCTCACTTAACCTTCATTGATTCATTAGAGTTTTATAGATGACAATTTATATTTTTCAAATAGCATGCGTATATATTAGTAGGGTAAAAATAGGCTTTAACCTCGGACAAGCTGTACTTCCAAATTTTAATGTTTTATTGAGATGGTAGGTGTAAAATAAATAACATATCAGTTAACAAAAATTTCTCCATGGGAAGTTATCCATTTTCACGTATTTTCAAAATGGCGGATAATATAGATTTTCATCACGGTATAACATGTTTACTTCATTAAACCCCACTGCAAACCAAGTTTCTTGATTCATTTGAGTACATAGGGATAAGTAGTAACTGTATTAAACAAAACAGCACCCATGTAGCAGCAGACCTGTGTAATCAGTAAAATACAAAACAAACTTAAAAATAATTTTGAAGATATCAGAATTGCAAGGGTTTGTATTTGTGATAAAGTGGGAAAATTTTTTGCAATCAGAAATAAATAATAACCAGATCAAAATATAATTCGTGTTTATTCAAATACATTAATTAATAGGAGAGTTGTAGCATTTTATTGATTTCTCATAGAAATAACGCAATGATCTTCAAATACCGTTTTTATTGTATTTAGTTCTTTTTCAAACTAATTACAAAAATGTTATTTATAGGCCTAAAATTGTTCAATTTTTAAAGATCTCCGACTACAATAAAACAATAATCATAATACGTATACTCCCGTATCATCAGACCTGCGTACTCAGCAAATGTTTAACGGAATTCAGGATTTTTTCGTTTTCTCCATAAAAACCATGAGAATAAATATGGAGGTTTGCTGCCATTGAGGTTTTGTAGCAAAATATAAGTAAAATCCTTCCTATTGAATAAAACCAAAAACTTTCATTGAGTTATATTAATAAATAAAGGAGAAACAGGGGCTTATTTCCCATTTCAATAACATGGGAAACATATTATTATATTTTCTCTGTAATCAGTTAAGCCGAATGTTACCAGTTAAAATTACTAAATTGGTTGCTTTTCAATCTATTTTTTTTTTTCAGTTAAAAATTTTAATTTTGAAACTTATAAATTTTAATTTTGAGGCAAGATGAAAAAAAATTGTATTTTATCCTTTTGAAAAGTTATAAACACTGTTCGAATAATATGAAGATACTGGATAGCGTACTCATGAAAAAAGATCCAATCCTACATCTTCTTAGAGTATTTCAATAAAATCAGAAGTCCCTTTCCAAAGTTATTAGGACCATCCAGACACATGCATATATGTGTCGGTGTTTCAAATAAAATATCTAAATATCTAAAAAATATGTTGCATTTAGGTTGCATTTCATCAACATTTTTGGGAGTATATTTTTTCCGAGGTTCTTCTTTTATTTTCTCCTTTATTTGCATGTTTATGTAGACCAAGAATTACTTTAATTACCATGTTTGCCTTAGGATAAAATATAATCGTATCTACATTTATCTATGATAGTTGCAATGAGCATCAATAAAGATATTACAAGTAACATCATTAAAAGATACATTATTAAACCAAATACAAAATGTGTAATTAACATGTAATTAAAATTTAAATGTAATTACAATTCGATTTTATTCGATATTCAATCCAACAATAACATCCTACTAATTGATAGATTGATACTAAAATTGATTGGATATCAATCCAATCAGTTTTAAAATTAAAGATTTTATAACCACTATAGTTTAATGACTGTGGGAAAACCACAATATTATTGTCTTTATAGAGCTGATGATTCAAATAACTTCCATGGAGTGTTTAAATCAGGGTATTCTACTAAATTGGGTCCTATTAGCTCGAGAAGATGACCACTCTTTAAAATAACCCTTACCAAGAAAGTATAAGAATTTTTACTGTAAATTATCTTATAAACTTTGGTTCAAAAGTAGAATAAATTCATATTCATTCAGGATATTCTGCTTACAATTAATTATAACAGATCCAAGCATTGTTCATGGGAGGGTGGTCAATCAATATTTAGTCTAGCTGCAAGAAGCCATCAACTGATTGTTTGCATCGCAGGCTATGACTGGGGACATTCAACTGGACAACAAACAATGCTAGGAGACAACCGGCCGCTATTGTCTACCACGTTACAGGTGTTGTTCTGGGATCAGGCAATCTGTCGTCCACTCATCAATCAAATCACGTCCCCTACACACTTTGATTTTCAGTGTCTCATTCGGGGAGTCAACATTTTATTCATAAATGATATTGTTAAATACTCTACTTATAACTTTTAAAGTGTAATATTATCATCAAGAAACTAAGAGCCAAAAGCAATTTGATTAAAAGAACTATATTTTTTATGTGGTTGGACTGTGTTCAGTGTTTATTAAACATCGTACGTTAGTTGTAGTTTTAAAATGGAAGAAATATTAAAAATGGTAACAGTACCAAAATTGTGTAATAAATTAAAGAGATAATATTAAAAAAAATACTTTAAAACAAATACAACGACTTATTTAATTGCTCAGAGAAAAGATGATGGAGGAGTAGTTAGAGTTGCAACGCACACAACTCGAGGGAACGCGACCGACGACAAGTGGTTGGTGTATGAAGTGGCACTTCCTAGAGGACCCCACCATTCGCGTGTTCCACTTGGCTCTTAACAATATTCATGGCAATGGCCACACTACATGAATATCTCAAAGCCCTTTATTTTTTTACGTTAAATCTTTTTTTATTTTTGTAACGAACTGTTTTATTAAGTTAATATTTGACAAGGAGCTTTGTAAGATATATATAGCCTATATATAAATATACATTTCCAAAATGTTGGTGACGATGATATTGATAACATTAATGAAAACTATATAGTCGGATAGTGAAGATCCTGTATTGATCCTGTACTGAGTAACATTAAAAAGCATTGTATCTTTATTGGAATCATATGTTCTTAACAATCTATCTTCTTATTTCTATAAGGGTTTCGTCTGTTACGTCCCTTTTTCTCTCGACCTACTGAACCGATTTTTAAGATTGAGGTGTCATTTTAAAGCTTAGGATACACCGAAGTGACGAATTGTAATTAAAAGATCATATTGTTTCGGGCTTCGCCACCCTCGCCTTTGATTTATTTCTAGAGGGCGCTTTAAAATGTTGAGCAACTTTTATTGCAAGTTCTTTAATATGAATTTTAATTTAACAGCTGATTACCTTCAGATGAGTTTTAAAAGCCATAGAGTAAGCAAAAATATATCTCTGTCACTTCATAATCAACATTCACATACTGTAGGTGAGTTTCACTCATACAGAATCATAAAATGTGCAATTTGCGCACGCGCCACCTCGTTGTTGTTATTAGTATTTTTTTATTACGTTTACATTCTTATTATGTTGATATCTTTATAAAGGATGCTATAATGCTTGTTCTAATATGAATTATTATTTTTTAACTTTTGCAAAGTCTTTAAAGCAGTGTTTTGATTAATTTACATCTCAAATAATTACAATATAGCCTGAACATGGTGTTAGTGTCAGTGTCAAATTACCTCCAAACCTAAATTTACAAGGTTAGATTAGGCCCTACTGCTTTAGAATAGACATTTTGAAAGCAAGCATTTAAGGATTATTTAATTTTCACTGGTCAGGACAACGCTGATGATAAGGTAAAATCCTTATTACTCAATACAATGGGGATGATTGTAATAACAAGTTCTTATAAATTGTTAGCCTATTATTAGTATTTTTTTAGTTAAGTTTATATTATTATTATTTTAATATCATAGTAAGGTTTAGTTCTTATTCTAATAATTGTTACTAGAGATCGCCTCCTGATCGAAATTCGATCAAAATTTCAGTTGATCTGGACCCAAGAAGCTTAAAAACATTTTAGAACTAAAACATCTGTTCTTCCTAATTTTCTAGCAATTGTTTTTACAACAGCTGTCTAATCATTCATTCAATTCACCTTTCTCCATAAGATTAACATTGGAACTTTGAAAGCCTGTGGGGCGTAGCCCTGGAGTCCGATGTGAATTAGAATGCGATTCTGCTCATCTACAGGACCACACCTTTCTAACGGTATGCCCGGATTTCTCCTACGATGCACATGAGCTGAGAAAAAAGGAGGAAATGAAACATGCTTGCGTATTAATATATAGATATTTCAAATAAGATCACTTTAATTGAATGATGACAATTGTGGTTTTAAATAGACATATGATGGTATTTTCGTTCTTGACTTGATATCAGGAAACGAACTTAAAATTACAATGGATTTTGCATTTATTTTGTAATAAATTGTATGATTTTTAATAGAAAGTAATAAATTAGAATTTAAAAAGTAACTTTTAGTCTCAGAAACAATATGTTGACAAAGCTAAAAAAACAGAGTAAAAGAAGTGGAACTGATTTAAATCCCGAGGGAGCGGAAGCTGCGTTCCACAACAACATCAATCCCCCTCGGAGCCTCAACGAGCTGATCCTTCGCGGCCCCGGACTGTTTGTGTGGGCGGAGGGGGGGGGCGAGTTACGGCCTTACCTGCAGAAGTTATTTATTTGTTCTAAAAAAACGTTTGATTGGGGAGAATGATAAATTGATGAAACAAATTTAGACAAAAGAATTACATTACATAGAAAAATTAGCCATGGTTCCCTAAAAGCTTTTCAAATCTAAATCTAAATTATTCAAAAAATATTTTATCTTTATCTCAAATTAGATGTTTTTCTTTGGAAAATAGAATACTCTAGGAGTTTAACAAATTCAGCGTGCTAGCCAACATCGCAATAGGGATGTAGAATCATATTTTTATTACCGGTAGGCCTACAAACTAAGTTGTAACCAGCAGCTTTCATTGAAATGTAGTAGCGTTTTGCAGCCCTACACAACCGGATATTTGGATCTATACTGTTTTACTTTTATGTACCTTCATCAAACTCATCTGTTAACATATCCGCGTACAATACATATAGCTAGAATAGTTACTGACCAGTATTATCTGATTATGCAATGCCAATGGCCACTTTATCAGTAAAATATAATCTGAATGGGAAATAAATTTTTATCATGAATCTTTATTTTATGACAGTTAAAAAATAAGTGACTTTAAACGATCGAAAAGTAATCATACACGTATTATTTATAGGCACATTGAACTTAATTGTAAACCTACCTTATACTTCAAAGATTTTATTAGTTTTATGGTATTTTATGGTATCACTAGCTTTAAACTAAGAAAGTAAATATTTTAGTTTTTCAACACTTTGCCCTCTTACAGTTTTATGTGATTCTTTATTTTGAATAAGTATATTGTATTATATGTAATTACATTTACATCAATAAGAAAGACAATCACTAAATAAAACACAAACAAACATGTTTTCATTGTAAATTTCTATAAGGTAAACCAATTTGAAAAAGATCCAAAACCTAAATAATGAATTTGAATTAACTTAAAATTAATAATTAAAATACTGAATACGTTGTAATGTTCCTCTGCCAAATAATAACAGTCATATATCAGGTGCGATCATGAATGAGTTTAGATATGAGTCATCATGAAGTTATTATGATATAATGAATTTTGGTGGCCTCCCTTTTCCCTCAAAAATGCCTTTTTCAAAGTCCTACTGGTGTTTCTAAATGTTCCCATTTACAGAAATAAAAACCATACAAGTAAATGTGACTCCGTCAACTTAAGCCTATGACTCCCCATACTCAATGAACCCGTGCGATGATCTAAAGACAGCAATGAAAACAGTTTAGAAAAATGAACTCCTCTGATGTGGAGTTTATTTGTACAATACAGTTAAATCCTCTCAGCAGCAGAGTTGTTAGTGAAGATGGGTCACAGCGTACCCGGATGGTGAGAACAAATTCAGACATCGCTTGATTCTTGTTGAATATAATTGTACATTAAAATAAAAAATAAAACTCTCTAAAACTCTTATAAAATGTTTATTTTCTGTAGATATCTATAGATACCAAATATAATTTTCTTAAATTGTTGTGTAAAAATGAAAATCTTAATACTATGGTAGTTCAACTGTAACCACAATAATAACTGTATAATCTCTGTTTTAGTATCACTTTAATGTTCTATTTAAGTTATGAATTTTTAAATATAATGTTGCTGTATGACATTAAACATACATCCTGTAGGAAAATAATATAGTTATCGTGAAAATTATGGTTGTATGCCAACATAGAATGTTCTGGAAATTACATTTGTTCCAAAATATTTCTAAAGTCTCTTTCCTAATTAATTTTTATAATTGTGTGGAATAATTTTAAAACTTATTTTTATAATATTTCATTGTATAAAACCTTTAAAAATTACTGTATCCTAACTCAATACGGATTTTTTCGAGACATGTAATTTGTTGACAATGGTAGCAGTCAAAATCGTATTTCTAATTCAGCTGGATTCGGTGTCGAGAAATTTATAGGGTAAACATGTTATGTGGCTCTACGATCATTTCAGATTGTTTGAACAATTAATGATATGTTTTTTACGACTAGGGTTGTTTAATAGTCTTAAAAATAAATTTATTTATTGTATTCAAATTTGATATGATAATGGAACAAATCGGATTGATCGAGATGTAGTTAAAACGGGTAAAACATGCAGTTTTACTCAAGTATAGGGGGGACTTATTTGCTGTCCATTAAACTCATATTAAATTGTGTAAAAAAGTCTATATATAACAAAAATACTATTTTTATTTTATAATAGTAGACTACTGTTAAAAAATAGTAATACCAACTATTGTCAAATATAAGAATATCAAGGTCATAATTTTTTAGCCTCCGAGGAAATACTAGGACAACATGAGTATTGCACAATACACTCACCTTCTTCCTTTGTCAACTTTTGTCCAACTTTGCTTCGACCAACACGCAAGGGCACGCCCAGATGCGATCGTTGTGTCTTAAACATTTTACCTACCATTAAAATCCTTTGCTTTTACTTCGGTATTGGGCTTTATAGAGGAAAAATTATATTTTGTACTGTTTAATAACGATCTCTTATTAGGGTTACCCAAAAAAATTACTATACCCGTAAAATGTGTAAGAAATTGAATAGGGCTAGTTAGGTTTTATGTTACTAACACGACATAATTAATTTTGTAATTATTTTGCTGGAATTACTTTTAAATTGCTATTTGATGATAGTATTTGATGAAAGTTCACTAAAATAGTCCTATGGAAATTGTAACAGGTATGTCCTCAGCATCACCTCTCACCTTGCAATGTTTTTATTTATTGTTACCGTACGTTTACCACGTCTAATATTGTATGAATATATTTATGAATAGATTTGACAACAATGCCTCAACTTTTTTCGGACTTTTTTCGGGATAATTGCTATAACTATTTAAAATATCTTTTTTAAGTCTTCTATTATGTAACTCTTGCAAATACTTTTTATGCCTTATCAACTATCGAAACAGTTTTATAAATAAAAGCATATCTTTACACAACGACCCATGCAACAAGTCCAACAAGAGAGTTTGTAAACATACAATAGGTGCAATATACTTATCACGTCATTATCTATATATTTAAAACACAAAGTTAAAAAACCTTTGGACACTTCGTCTGTGACTTATACTGGACCGATTTACATGCGGGTTGTACCAAAATAAACGTTTTCAGTTCTATATTAGCAGGTTTTATTCGTATTACAAAAATATTTACGTTAAATCTGTCAAAAATGAAAAATAAACTTTTCTTATGGAGATTTAACATGGGGAAAAAAGCCAACATTTTCAATCCTTTGGACAGTTCGTCTGAGACTTCTACTGGACCGATTTACATGCGGGTTGTACCAAAATAAACGTTTTCGGTTCTATATTAGCAGGTTTTATTCGTATTTCAAAAATATTTACGTTAAATCGGTCAAAAATTAAAAATAAACTTTTCTTATGGAGATTTAACATGGGGAAAAAAGCCAACATTTCCAATCCTTTGGACAGTTCTTCTGAGACTTCCACTGGACCAATTTACACGCGGTTTGCACAAAATAAAACGTAAACCTTTGTATATTAGCAGATTTTATTTACTTTAACGTTATCTTACTTCCTTAAATTAAAAATATCGACATTTTCAAACCTTTACAATTTATTTATTTTACACGCTTTCAATCAGCTGATTGTAAACACACGAGGTATTTAGTCTAAATACAGTGGATGAGCAACAGCTCATGAAGGATTTGGCTTATTATGGCCAGTACCTAAAAACGTTTACAATTATTATGATGTATTGTCATTTATGAAAAGAAAATTGCTTAATAATTAACGTTATCTTACTCCCTTAAATTAAAAATGTCGACATTATTTTCAAACCTTAACAATTTATTTATTTTACACGATTTCAATCAGCTGATTGTAAACACACGAGGTATTTTGTCTAAATACAGAGTGGATGAACAAAAGTTCATGAAGGATTTGTTTTATTATGGTCAGTACCTAAAAACGTTTACAATTATTATGATGTATTATCCTTTAAATGGATAGAAAGAAAGTTGCTTAATTATGTAAAATAGCTGATAGCTTTAAAATTAAGACTAAATTGTAAAGGTTTAGTTTAAAAAAATTGCTCACGGATTAAAAGGCATACAAATTGAAAGAAACGGATGTATCGGAAATTCTTTTTGCAATCAATTTGTCGTTTGCAACGTTGTAATGCTTTACATATACCTCCCTTATCAACAGTATTTGTGGCGCAGTCGGTAGCGTGACTTACTCCAAATCAGACGGCCCGGGTTCCAGACCGATCTTCACAGAAATAATTTTTGAAATGTGTCCAATAACGGCGTCACTAATAAATGTTTTACTGATGGTACTAATATTTATAGGCCTGTTCAAACTCTCAAAAAGCTTATTTATTAAACTAACAAGTTTACAAATTGATAGTTTAGGCTTGCTTATTTTTTGATGTTTTTAACTAATATAACGCTTTGATTATGCTACTAAGGTTTAGGCCTAAGTAAACAATTGATTTTTTATGTTTATAAAATACTAAAGAGTGTCTGTGTTTCATAGTAAGGGTGCAGCATTATTGTTTTTTAAGAAATATGCCTATAATCCTACTTTGACAGACACTCCAACTAAAATTATGTAATTTTCTGTGAAATAAATTTGTATTTTTTAAATTTGGATAGTTATTGAAACTTGCATACTACAGCATAAATATTGCGATATGAAAGTGGTTATAAATGGTTTCTCTACGTTCTATCTGTTCTATCCTACCCTAATACACCAATATTTGTTAAAGCCAACCATCATAAGTTACAACACTTTAGGCCTTTCCTAATTCTTGAAAAAAAAAAAAAAACTGTTAATAACAATTTATCCAATAGGCCTACAAGTGGATATTGGTCTACTTATTTCTGATGTTGTTGAACCTAATAGAACGGTTTCCTTAGGCTAATTAGGTTTGCGCCTACCTAAACAATCAAATTGACATGTTTATAAAATACTAAAGAGTAGGGCCTATAAGTACAAGGATGCAACATTATTGGTTTTACGGAATAGGCCTACTTTTCCGACGCTCCAACTAAAATCTTAGTATTTTCTGTAAAATATATTATTGTTCTTGGTATGGCAGTTCAAAGAAGTACATTTTATAGACTACCTTACATGTTTGTACTATTATAGCGTTTCATTTATCACTAATGGAGCTATATCCGTCGAGTATCGACGGGCAACAACTAGTTATTCATTATTATCACGTCAAAATGATTATAACATATAACTAAACATAGAAGGAGAAAAATACATAACATTGATGTGCTTGGTAAAGACGCATGAAATCTTATTCATCTTTATTCTTTATTGTCAACGGCAAAGCCAATTTGAATTCTATGGCTTACATCGTTATTGTAACTGTGTGCAGTCAAGAATTATAAGCATCATAAATATTTACGGATTTTAACTATAAAATCATACGAGTTTTCCAAGCTAATTTAAATAATATATCATAAAAAACTTAAGTCATGATATTATTTTACAATAACAGACATAGTGAACAGCTTTCAATTTTGGTGTTGTATAAGGAGAGTTACGAATTGATTATAAAAATTAAAATATACAAAGTGTACGATTTTATTTTTATTTTAAAGATAAAGCAAAACCAAACTGTACGTAAATTGAGGAGCCGACCTGTATTTGAATTCGAGACTAGGAAAGAGATAATGGTCCTCAAGAAGCCACCCTCTGTATTTTCGGTAGTCCTTAAAATCTACTTATTCATTGGTACTTATTCAACAAAATTGTGAAAACAATACAAAAATTAGCCTTCTTTAAAAACAAGAAGTAAGTGTAATATATTTTTTGCATAATTACTGAATGTCTTTTTCGTATGAAATCATACATGGGCAAAAATAAATGGTAAAATCTTAATTTAATGAAAACAATTTTGATATGGAAATACATATTTCCTTATAAAACAGGTACTGTACCTTCTTAACAACATCTTTATCTTTTATTTTTTACACAATTATCAAAAACTTATAATTAAGATATAATTTACTAGAAACTGATTATTTTACACATGGAACATCTATAATCTAAGACAGAAATATTGAAGGATATTCATAAAAATACGTATTTTCCGAAAGTAAAATGTTATAACTATTTAAAACATACTATTAAAACAGAAATTTGAAGATTTGGAAACCTTTATACTCACCCTCTTGGTGTTCACTGGGAAATTAAAAACATAAAAATTCCGTTGGAAATTTGCTGTGTATGCAGATAATACAATAATATGCAAATAAAACCATAGTCCTGCGATTATGGTATTATTTTCTTCCTTCCCACGGATCCTTACTTAATATACATACCACTGATCCACTGTATATTCGACATGATTTCTTACATCGACCCTGATAGTTCTACTGGACCGATTTATATGCGGGTTGTTCAAAAAAAGGAAAACTGTTATATATGTGGATGTTTTATTTTGAATTTGAAACATATATATGTTAGTTGAAAAAAATTGAAAATCACCTTTTATGGAGATTTAACTTCGGAAAACATTTTAAGGCTTATGACAGCAAAAGTTACAGCGAAATATACAGCGAATTACTAGAATGATTTACACACCGTGGGTACCAAATGAATGGTAATTGTCTATAAATATGCCCATTTTGATTCGATTTAAGATATTACCCCACTAAATAGTGTAAAAACGGAAATTGAAGTCTATTACAATGTAACATGAGGTAAAATTTTAAGTCTTTTCCAAGTGAGATCTGGAGTACTATTGCATTGATTTACATGCGGGTGATGTTAAATGAAAGGTAGGTAATTAACTCTATATTTGACCACTTGTATGAAAAGTATTGCTTTTACTCATCATTTTAATATAACATCACTGATTAGCTGATCAAAACAAATCACATGTTTAATATCATAAAACGGTTCGTTCATGTTGTAATTTACTTCATTTAAATAGGTTGGTGATTGAATGTGCAGAATTAGTGTTGTGATTAGACGTAAAAACATGTAGAAATGTGTATCAGATTTATAAAAAAAACTCCTAAATTTAATATTAAGTGCTCTTTAGAGCAAAGCAAGCAAGTGGTGCTTTGCGCTGCACATGTCTCAGCACGATAGTGAAAGATTAAAAGTGTCGTTTTAGTTTATGAAAGCTACAAAAATATTTCACCCGGCTAGTGTAATAAATAAAAGTTAGTCTTAGCAGAAACTCTTGACGTCAAACTTGGTGATAAAGTGTCAAAGGCATCTAACATAGGGAGGAGCTTTCTCCTTGGGGCTTTTAAATGTATCCGTACGAGTATTTGCATTAGTAATGGTTGCCAGTATTTATAAGTTTTTACAGTTTCATTAAGTTTGTACATTAAGAATGTCACAATCTGCTTGCATTCTCGACATGTGTTTTGAGTTAACGGCAATTAATCTTCCCTTGAAGTAACTGCTGCTCCCAGCCTTCCCTAAACCGGTAAAAAAGTGGTGTTGTATCCGGTTTAATCTCCTTAAAGTCGTTTGCTTTTTGACTCGAAATAATACAAATTTTATTCACTTCCGTCCCCAAATGAAGGTATTTATTAGTATATCAAGACATTAAAGTTAAATTCATCTGAAATTATTATTTTCATTTAGATTTTAAAAGAAATTTTACACAATTTTAAATTTAGATATTTGACCATCTTTTTTGACGAATAGGGCGATGTTCTTCTCATAAAACTTTCATAGCTTTGGATATAACTAGAGCAACGCCTAGATCCATTATGCTTATTTTGAGGGTTTCTAAATATTTTAATTGTAGAAATTAGTACCACAATGTTTAACTAAAATATTTTCCGCATTCAAGTTTTGAATTTCTAAATAGCAATTTTTATAACAACTCCATCAAAATAAAAGATATACATTTTATTACTTCCCATGAAAGCTCTATCTACTAAATTTAATATAACAAAATAAATAATGATTTTATTAAGGGGTTTATTTACCTTACTAGTCCACTTTTAGATTTCAGTAGCCAGTCCATCACTCAACTGAAAAAGGGTAAAAGTCACAGATGGTGACGTGACAATATTATTCAGTCATATAAACAGATTTTTATAGAAAAAATAGTTTTTTGTATTTTTTTGTCAATGCATTATTAGGTATTTACTGATACAAATACGAAATCAAGTAAACATTTAACTAAGGCCAAATATTTTTGATTAGGATTAGAAATCCATTAAAAGACTGACTAACAAACGGTAATGAAATATCCACTATTTGTCAATTGTAAAGTCCTAAACCACTAAAAACAAGCAATATCGTTGTTAATAACATTGAGTGTTTAAGCATACAACAAATTTTGCTTAAACCCAATAAAAAGTTGACATCATTATCATAAATTCGTAATTTAGTATTATTTCAAAATTTTATATTTTTTTTAAACATATACTATATTTTTTTAATATTGTTAGTAATTTCAATTCTGAAGATTTCTGATAATTTTTAATTTGATAAAATAAAACAATAAAATATAAGTGGATATCTACTCAGAATGGTCCTTTGAAATAACCTTAACTTGAATTGTATTTATTTAAAATAATTTACACAAAACAGTTACTGCTGCTTATTTATTAAGGCTGATTGTAATTCGTATTGAGAAATAAAATCGAATCCACGGTATGATCATACTGAGAATTACGAACCCACTATACGAACACTCTAGCCATTCAATACTTATGAATGATTTAATAAGTATATCTCACCCTAAGTAAAAATCTTTTATTTTGGTACCATAAACTGATACCCTTTGTTTGTTGTTGTTTGTTTTTTTGTTGTTATATTGTTAATGTAATTTAACAACGTAACAATATTTTCTCCACACAGCACGGATAGAGTATGTTTTTAACATCAGCTTCGATTGTAGAAAATATAATTTTCATCCCTCCTTTTAGAAAATAACTATTTTCGATGATAGCTAATATAAATGAAAATAACTATTTCCCAACCTTTTATTTCGAGACAGAGAAAACAATTTGTGGATTTTTCCCCACTCTCAATCAGTTCTCAAATTGGCCAATACGAGCTCTTTACCATTATAATTTTAATCACCTGTTTTACTGTTTAACGATATAAATGTAAACACAAGTAGGTATTATCGTAATGATGAACAGTATTGTTCATAACTTGTACCGAAAGCGATTTTCCGGCAGTTGCTCCAATTATTCATGTCCTGGCCTTCGCCTCACACACGGCGTCAGCGTACCACTGCAGGCCGGTGAGCTTCATTGTTTATCTCTCGCTATATTATTATCTCCCAGTGTTACTCCTTATCTAATTTAACGCCTAGTCATGGTTAATTTTTCTTAATTTTTTCGATGAATGGATTGGAAGAAGAGGAACTATCGATTGGCCTGCTAGGTCCCAGACTTAACTCCGTGCGATGTTAGTATTTCAGGGTTGTTAAAAGAACACACGTTTTCGGAGAAACCTCAAAGTTGATAACATAAAAAAAAATTAATAACAAAACATTTTGATGTTTTATTTACACCACAACTATGCAACAAAATCTGTAAATCAGTGTTGACAATTGAAAAGGTGCAACAAGTGTATTGACAATGATGGTGGTCACTTTGAGCAGCTTCCCTCACAGGTACATTAAAATATTACTAGTATACGTGTTGCTCGAAATCGAGCATTTTACTTTAATACAATAATACAAATGTTACTTTTAGCTAAAAATAAACGACATCCGGCCAATCCACCATTGTGAATATCTTTAATCACCAAAACAACACATATTTACAGCTGATTATTAACAGATGTTTAAAATGCTTTATTCAATCCTAATGTTATTTAAATGGGAAATTTTGAGATTTCTATGGTGGATAGCGCTTTTATTTTTAGTCCGATTCTCATCAGTTTTTGGCGGAAACGACTACACACCAAGCCGTATCCAATGACACCAAAAACTTTAAAATCGGTTGAAAATTGTAGGAGTAGTTCTTAAGACAAAAAAAAACCCTTAGCGTATTAAATAAGTATAGATTAATGTTATAGTTATGTTTAATACTATCTACAGTTTAACTGCATTTTCGGTACGCCGACTTTTGCCGCACCCTGTATTTTAATTATATTACAATTATGATCGTAAGCGTTTAGTTATCAGTGCAAATGCCTTTGAACCATTAGATTTTCATATTTAATAACTCTGTGATTTTGATACGATAAACTCTAATTAATAAAATTTCCCAGGAGTTTTATTGTTTTGCTGAAGAACATCATCACATTTACATAATAAAATTTAAAAATTTTTTGCGATGACACAGCAATATTTCTGTTCATTCAAAAAATAATTTTCATTTATTCATTTAAATAGTGGCAGAAACAATTTTAGAAATTTACTTTTTAAATTTAAAAATAAAATATAAAATGTTAAAGATTTGCTAATCAAATTGAAAAATATTATATTCTCTTAAAAGTAGAGAGTGTTTTTTTTAACATTTCTATGAAGACACGAAATAGTATTTTAGACTCAAGGTACGAGCGATTTTTTCATAATTCTGTAATCAATTAATGAAATTAAGTAAAACATCTCCTATAACACTCTTCTCGTAGATTTTTACGGTTCTATAAATTCGATTACTATTTTTATTTATGTATTATCGTTTTCCGGTTGTTTTCTTGGCGTAAATAGAAGATTATCCATACTAATATCTAGTAAAAAAAGTAAGTAATGAAGAAAATACGATTAATTATTTAATGAAAATACTTTTTATACTTATCAAATTCAATTTAAACTAATTAAATTAAGAGCCAAATTGAACTTATTAACACTTATTAAAAATATCAAATTAGTATTCGGAAGAAAATGAACAAATTGAATTATTACCGTCATTAGATGATAATGGGACAATGACGGAGGTAGACTTTCGTTTTACTCTCATCATAAGTTATTTTAAATGACACAGTTTCCCTATACTCCACCGCATCATTTTACTTGGCCAATTTAAAATAAATATTATTATTTTAAGAATAAATACATTTTTATTAAAATCTGTATTCATCGTTACTTTACAATTGTGTATAAATGTTTGTTCATTTTTACCAAGCTAGCCACGAAAATCATGTTTGTCTTCTACCTAAACACATTGTAATAAAAAGTAAACCATAATGGCAACGTAAAATAAAATACATATGAAATGGAAGATTTTGACACTGTCTGATTATGCAATGAACTGCCGTATGCTTATAATGACAAAATAAAAATGGAAAATATCTATAACATAAGCAAATTATGCAAATTCAATTATTTTTTTTTTAATTATATATTTGCTTTATGATAGGTAATGTAATGTTATAATATGGTTATAATTAAGTTTTAATATAATTTTGACCTTTATGGTTATAGCTAAAAAAACGTGAAGAACAACGAAGTTTCATTTTTTGTACTTAATTGTATTTTATAACCTGGCTTCGATTTGCTCGTAAAACGTGATTGCGAACAAAACAAGCATATTGATGAAAACTAAAATAGTATCAACCCAATCACATGGTGATTGCATTTAAGTATACAGTTATTTGATTTATTGTTTGACCTACATAACTTTTATTAGACTAATTATTATAAATTGTCATACCTTCAGTCGTCGGTTTAAACTAAAAGTGTTATACCGATTGTTCCGGAACACACTGTTCGATCATAAGGTTTGACTACAATATTTAAATTTGAAGAACTAGGAAAATATTGTTTTCAAGTACTAAAACTGTACTGATTGATACACCAAGAACATGTAAATATATTATTTGTAGGGCAAAGATAGAGTATATTAAATTCAGCAAAAGTAAGATTTCTTTAATTTCAATTTGAGTTATTTGAGATCATAAAAATATCTTATTATATGATTGTTAACTTTTAATCAACATGTTACAACCATAGCAACATGGATATTTTAGAATATTTGGTTTTGTTTTAAGATTTACTAAGAAGGTTGCAAAATGTGTTGCTTTAAAGTATTATATTATTTTATGATATAAAAAATAATAACTGCAGTTATATTTAAATGTGAACTTTACATTTATATTTTATATATGGAATAATATCTTAAAGGGATGAGAAATGTCTTTGTTTTGTTTGACATAAAATACGAATTTTCAATAAAATTGTATTAAAAGTATATACCAGTTAACTATCAGTAGTAAGTGGGTGAGAGCAAAAATAAATACACTTTAATCCACTTCTTCTAAAACATGTTCGTTCAGTAAAGATCAACTAAGCAAACTCCAGTGATGCTTAAAGCGGGTATCAGCCTTATTGGCTGTAAATAATCCAAGTTGGATCGTTCCCTAGTGGCTCTGTCGATATTTTACCGATAGCTTAGGATCATCTCCCTGAAAACACTCTCTTGGGCTTCCAGTAATCCTTTAAATTGGATTAAAATGGTATTTTTAAATTTTGACGGTCGGTTGCCAAATTAAGGTTGAACTTAAATAGAACCATTAATTCCTTTTTGTTTACTATTTACTACATTTCTTATACTATGCGAAACCATTAGTGATATGACAGTTTATACAAATCAATTAAAAGCAAACACATACATCCCGTAATGGCTTAACAAGTTTTTAACTAATTTGGTTTAAGTAATGACAATTTGTACATGTAATTAAATATAAGCATAAGTCAATATGAATATCAAAATAATCTTGAAATATATTGGAATCTGTAAATGGAGAACAGTGCCACAAACCGGACCTTAAAATAATAATCTTGTCAAAATTGGCGGGTGATCAAAATTTTCATATTAACGAAAAAAATTACAAAAACTCCCGATACACTAGACCTTTTGAGGTCGGTGAAGGAGGAAATTTCTCAGAATGCAAAGAACGCATTAGATTAAAAAGCCGCAAAGGTGGCTTTATGTACTGATCTATTTTTTTCTTAACCTGCCAACCTTTAGGAATATGAAAAATTCCAGCTTGGCAGGGCTGAACAATAGATAGTATCGGGCCTCGGCCGTGTTTTGGTTCCGCATTTTCCTTGTTAGCGACATTGCCAGCAAACAACTATTGTTGGGCAGATCCCGTCCCGATAAATTCCCGAGTAAAAAAAAATCCCGCCCGATGATCGGGACAAATTTTCTCCCAAAAATGTTCCCTAAATTTCGAGTCCGTCTATCCCTACTTTAAAAAGAAAAACAATTTAACAAACCGATTTCAGCACAAGTTGAACTAATTCTATACATATTAAACAATAAAATTAAACTATACTTTACAAAGTTAATTCCCGGTAAAAGGTTTTTGAAACACTGTATATAATTATTAAAATTGTAATGAGCTTTTTAAAGTAAGTAATATAATTTGTTATTATTATCTGTAAAAAAGTATACAAAAAAGATATAATTAAATAAGTTATTATATAAGTTATTTCTTCCTTATTATAATCGTCATTGGAGGAGTTTTCAGCATATCTAACATATATAAAACGAATCATCTCTAAAATAGTAGTTAAAACTGAACATTGAAAACAGAATCATTTAACGAAGCTCATCAGTTAAGCATGATAATAAATAGAAGTGTCAGTCCCAGTAGCTGTTAGCAGCTTGACAAAAGCCATTCTAAGGAGTGGAACATTTGATTTGGTGACGGTAGACTAAACAAAATAATTCCAAATAAATAATACTCAATTAAATTGAATCTAGCTGGAACATTCATGCTTTAAAACTGAACTTGGTAAACTACTTACTTCTTAATAACTTAATTGCACAACTTACTTTTCGCATAAATGTAATTAAGTTAATTTATTTTTTCGGTTATTAAACATAGCTCTAAGATCTACTAGTGCTTGATATTTAATGGAATTCATGTTATAATTGAATTTGTGATTGTACTTGAAATATATATCACCTTAATTCAATAAAAGTTCTTCTGTTATATCACTTTTTCTCTCGTCATAATGTATTTTCGTGTGAAAATGTTCTCCTTGATAGTTTAATGTTTAAAGTTATAACATTCCCTCGAATCGAACAGTAGGTGAGTTTTCCCCAACTGAAAGAAATAAATTATAAAAAGCGCAATTTGCTCACACGCCCCCTCGTATAGTAAACACCTGTTTTATTTTATTACAAGTGGTATTCATAATCTGTGCATTTATTTAGTAACAGTTTTTACAATTTTTTATATAAAAAAATTATTTATACCATACATTTAACTGAAGATACAAATTTCAGCTTTTAGACGCAAGCTTTTAAACGCTAGGCTTAATTGAGGTTTTTTTATAATGATTATATAACAATAAAATACAGGTAGTTATATCATGACCTTATTTTTTAAGACTTAAATAAAGGTAACTGTACAAGATAAAAGGTGCTTTGCAACAAAATCAAACAAATTCGTTTATAAATTATTTATTGTTGGTATTAGCATTAATTACAAAATAAACCACACAGAATGAGACAGATCCTGTTCGTCTTCCTATATATATATTTTTTAAATCCAGTTATAACTATAAAATAATATAACATTTGTAATCGTATACTATTATTATATGGTATTTTAAACATATCTTAAAATATTGTATAATGTAGTAATTAATAGTAATATTATTTAATATTAACATATTTTAGCTTATATTACATATAATTACATTAATTGTTTGTGATTTGTAAACTAGTTAAACCTGTTAAGTAAATTGAATTTCTAAAAAATCATCAATTGTAAAGAATTTATATTGCTTGGAAAAAATACCTAACGGATGTTTAACCAAGGTGTGAAAATTGCCCAACTTTTCACTTAAATGTACGACGCACTTCCACAAAAGGGGCTGAAGTTGCAACCTCCATACTTCACGGCTTACTTAAACTGTGGTTTATGTAAAACGTGTCTTGTAAACCTCTCTTAAAATGTGGGTGTTTATCTTGCGTTTAACTAACGCTAGATATATTTTAAATGCATTTGAATTGTACCTAATTTCATAGCTGAATATAAAATTGTATTGCACTTAAAATATAAGTTAATTATTTTGTATATTATATAAAATAAAATAAAAAATAAAATATAAGTTAATACAGTTTGTAATCGGAAGACGAGGGGTATATATATTTTAAGGGTGTTATATTGCCTTTAATGTATATTGTTAATAGTCTTAAGCTAGGCAATAATAAAAGTATATAGCAGTGCCGTAATACCTGAGCTGCCCTTTAAATGTATCTGGCATTACATTAATTTTGGTCAATAACTACAACCTGAATATATAAATCTAATATCATATTATATAATTTAGGTTCTTGGTGTCTAATAAATTATCCCTAGTGTAAATATATTTTAAAATACTCATGAAAATTTTGAATGTTGATCTAAAAATTTTAAGAATTAAATAGGTTTTTTATAAATTTTTACAATTTGTTTTAGTAAAATCTACAAACTGTGTAATAAAATATAAATTTACAAATTATATAATTCATTTTAGTTTTAAAGAGACTTATACAGTAAATACATTACTATGCAGTGAATCAAGGAACCGGACTTGGCTTCGAGGGTAAGGAAGATTTAATGGTCCTCAAGAAACGACGCTTTTCCTTACCTCCGGCCCACCATCACCAACATCTACTTATTGTATAATGAATGTTTTGTTGTAGTAACTAATTGGCGTAACAACTTGAAACAAAAAAGTATTAAGTTTTCATAAGTATTAAGTTTTAAGTAGATAGCGACTCCGTTTTAATAACGACTATCAAAGTTTAGGAAAATTTGTCATTTGCTTCTTGAAAGTTGTTCAAGTTCTTAACACGATATCAAGCAACAAGTAGGATACACTAGTAAACTAAAAATAATTTTGACAATATGATGAAATATTCATATCTAGGAATGAATATAGTGAGGTGTACAATACAGTCAATTTTCATATTAAAATTAAATTCTTGAAATCTTAAAATATGTTATAAAATACTAGATACCACATTGTACAACCCCAACCCATGAAGTTTGTCAAAAACTTTTTTACACGTCCATTACAAAAATACTTTTAGAATAAAACGATAAGGTAACGTTAAATCATAAATAATTGTTTTCCGAGTTTAAAATTGAATTGTTTGTTATTTGAGAAAAAACTTATTTGAATAAATAAATATTATTATGTTGAGAAATTATCGATTTAGCATCGTAGACACTAGATCTACCCACTAGAGGTAAGCCACCGATAAAAACCTTGATCCAAAATAATATTTTCAAGTAATGTAGCCTATAAGATATTTTTTTTCAAAAACTAGAAAAAGTTACTAAATACTCCGAATACAACGAGATGTTCTGCTCTTTCTACAGAACATTTACTCTTTATATAGAATGTTTATTAAATCATGATTTTATTCTATTACCAACGTGGAATAAATATTGAGACAAAGCATTTATCCATCCCCGAAACCACGCTTAACTTGAGACACTGGAAATGAATAAGATCACAGTTTATAAAAACAGGGGAAAGTGTAATTGATTTAAATTTTGTGGGAGTGGAATCTCTGTTCCATAACATCCATCCCCTTAGGAGCCCTGAACGAGCATCTCTTTTTGTGTTCCACCCTCTAGGTCAACTTAGATTAATTTTGTCTAGAAAAAAAAATATATGTATATATATATATATATATATATATATATATATATATATATATATATATATATATATGTATATATATATATATATATATATATATATATATATATATATATATGTATATATATTAATTTAAAGATGGTTTATGGTACTTAAAGTAATATGACAATTTTAAAATGTTTTAAATCATGGATCATTAAGACATGACATGTAGGTATTGTAAAGTTATCAAGCAATTTTATTTTGAACATTTTATATTCAACACATGATATCCACAGAGGAAAAATATAAACAATATTAGTAGTTGAGTAAGCTTTACCCTGAAATCTCCAGGATTCGATCAATATGAGAGTTAAATGAATATTCTATCTGGTTCTTCCCTGAAAGTCCTCAATACAGCTTCACTGTTTATGCTCATATCTGCACACTATTGTTGTCTGTTTAATCTCAAAATGTTGACTCCTCTAAATGGTAGTTTCATATAAGGTCTAGTTTTAAAGGTTATAAATTTAGTTCACTTAATGTTTTGTTAAAAAGCCCGACATAAATGAAGTTCAAGCATGAAGTTTAAGGCATACAAATGGAAAATTAAAACATTAGTAAATTTCATGCCTGTTTAAAATTATTGAAATGAAATAGGACAAAAATTAAGGAGTTCATGAGACCTTTTTTATGTTCTTCCTTAATTTGGTTTGTGAGCTTAATATTTCATATTTCATCAGTAATTCTGCATTGTAAATTAACAGACAGTATTTCGCTTCGAAACTTTAACACGGCATATAATTCAAATTATTTGTAACTTCATTTAATTTTTTTTATATACACAATGTATAAATGTTGTTTACTTTCAAATCCAACCCCATGGATGACTGAAATCTATCATCATTTGCTGGGTTCCTGGAATCTGGAACTCAGCATCAGCTGTCATAAATGACGTTCTATAACCTCGAAGCTGAGTTCCATATTCCAGGAACCGCTCAGTAAAGGATGACAGATTCCAGTCATCCATGAGGCTGGACATGAAAATAAACAACGATTATTCAACAATGTGTATTTTTTTATACAAAAAATAAACCTTAAGTATAAAGTAATTTGAATTTAGTGTCGTGTTAAAGTTTGGAAGCGAAATATTGTGTTACTTAACAATGCAGTATTACTTATAAAATATGAAATATTAAACCAAATTAAGGATAAACATTAAAAGAAGGCCTCGTAAACTTAACGTGAAAATAAGCAACCGTAAAATAACGATTGCGTCCAGAAAAATGCATAACATCTTGATAATAGTTTTTCACGCATTATTTTTTATGAATATGGACATTTACTGGTAGAATGAAAGGTGTTTTGACTCATGACAAATTTCCTTGCAAATGTGAATTTCCACGAAAAAAATTACTTTATGGTATTTTAAAGTATTTTTGATAATAAGCCTTTCAAAGAAAAATATTCTAGAAAATATCCCCTATATTTTGTGTATAAGGTTATTACAAGATAATATAATGCTCGAGCATAATGGAGTCACCTCACAAAAGCTCGAATGTGTGTTCAAGATAACCTCATCACCGTCACAATGGCTACGTCATCACCACACTGAGTCTGCGGATCACGTGGCATTCACTGACAACCAAGGGCGATTTTAATTTGTCTTACCAAGTGCATAAAAAATAGATACACTGTATATAATAGTTGATTGTTTTTGCATTTTTGTGATCTAAACGAAGTAGCCTTCGGGATTGTTGTCATTTGAAAGTTTCTTAAGCAACAAAGCGTAATTTTATTTAATTACATAACACACTTTGCTTATTGAATTCTATCTTTTAACTTTCTATCATTATGTATTAATAAATATGTAAAAAAAATTAATTGCCCTATAATATTAATTTATTGCAGATTTATTTCCATATTAATCCATATTTTTTTGCAAACAACACTGGACACGAACCACAATAAAACGACTGTGGCTGCTGATGTATTTTTAAAAACACCTTGAGTGGGTTACTAGATCCCGAGGTCTGTTATCATTGCATAAATCTTAACCTGCAACACCATTTTGAAATTATATTTAAATTCCGATTTGGTAATTTGACATAATTAATGTAGAATAAACCTAGAGTAATGAAACAAAGAGATATATTATAAATTTCTAGTATTGCTTTACTTAGTCAATAGGAACCATAGAAACCACGAGATTTGTCGATCTCGTGACGCACTGAAGTGAAAAATGTTAAGATTAGCAAAACACCCACCAGCGAACTCGTGTCAAAATTAAGTATTTTACGTTTCCCGAAAAATGTTTCACGTTAAGTTCGTGTGTTTAGGTAAGTCGAGAGTGGTTTTTTTCACTTATAAAAGTTTGTTTACTGTGATGTTGTTTTTGAAATGCTAGCTATTGTCAGCTGATCAACATATTACTTATAATTGTTTTATTCCCCATACACTCAATCATGATGCATTTTTTATCCTCTGAAAAAAAAAAACAGTTTTAAACAATCTTGGTTCATATTGATTTTTTCAGTCAATACCATTGAAATGTTGCAACTATTGACCTATAATTTCAAATTTCTTGAACTGAGTAGGCTGTAGGTGGTCAACAGTGTCCTAGCTCACAAAATACTCCATGGAGTTCTTTGTTTCATTCCTAGGTAATGATACGCAAAAGGTTGTCTACGTTGCGAGACCTCGGGGTCTCGTACAGCATAGATGTAATTACTCCTCACTAGACCTACATATCTCGTAACAATCAATAGTGAAAAATAACAATTACTATAAAAACAATGAACGTGTTAAGTCGTAATACTGTAGTGAATGAGTAACACCAAAGGAAAGGATGGCAGTTGAGATTCAAATACCACCAAATGTAAAATATCATATGCATCTACAAATCCACTATGAACAATCTAATATATGGTTATTTCACTATAGTTAAATAATAAATGATAATATTCAAAAGATTTTTAATTAATAACTGAAGTAAAATAGGCTTGAAGTAAAAAGTTCAATAAAATATTGTATAACATACTTTTAAAATAAATTTAAACAGCATAAATATTAAATCTATAAGACTAATTAAACTAAATATACAATCATGTGATGACACAAATATAGTTTTTATCATTCTGCACGAAATCAGCCTGTTTTTTGTTCTCTTAATAATACCAAAACCGATTATTTTTAAAACCGATTAATCGTTGCGCCTCGTTTTTAAAACACGATTGCGCACCAAAAAGACCTACTTTTGCTCCTAGTGATGAAAACTACTAAAATTAATTTTTAGGTAGATTAGTATAAAAGTTATTCGAGGCAACAATGCTAAGCAGATGGTATCAGCTATATTGACCATAAATAAAGTTTTAACGGTCTCTAGTGGCTTAGCCTTGATTTAACTGATAATCTGAAGCTTTGCGACCGTCATGGTCTTTCCCCTATAGGTCCAGTTGTTTTCATAAAAATATTCTATCTCGAGGGAGGGCGCTTAAATTTTTGTTGTTAAGGATTTGGCGAGCAAACATTTCCAAACTGTCATCATTAAAAGGAAAAACAAAAATTTCATTGCTACTGTCTTATAAACATGTAGGATTAAAATACATAACAAAGTAGTTAGTCTTAAAATTGCGTGTAAAATAAAACCAATATAAAAAGCTCTTGTTTTTTTATTTAAAAAAAACTTCTGCATGTTTGTAAAATCCACTTTTGGTCAATTTTGTAAGTCAGGATTAGTAAAATTTTTTTGTGCAAATAATTACATTTTCTGATAATGCTCGTACTGGACCTCAGAAGCATCCGTTATCATGGTAATTACAAACTTTGGAAAATAAAATTCAATATTACTATGAAAAATATGATAATCTTTTTACTGTGTATACGTATTTAAGTCGTACGTTTTTCCTTTGCCTTGACAGATTTGTGGTTGCGTTTTTTAATATGCAGACTATGACACCAATGTACTTGGCATTAGCCCGAATAAATAATTTATTTAGATTTAAAGAGCACAGACAATGCTTTTAAAATTTTGTTTAATATTTAAATAGAATACAATTTTAAAGAAAAACAGTGCAATTAATTTTGAACAACTCCTAAATTTACATATATGATACAAATATAAAATACAATTAATAGAAATATACAAGATTATGGATTATGGCAAAAAAAGGGTTTCAAATACACGCAATAGATGTTTACTTTTCTACCACTTTCGAAATCCACTAAGTAAAATTGAATGTTGCGTTTAGAGAGCTACTAAGGCAGGTCATTTCTCGAGGGCCATTAAATCTTAGTTACCCCCGAGGCCGAGCAAAGGTCGGTTAGAAAATTGATTATCGACTAAATTTTATCCATCCCAGAAACAAAGTAAAATATTTATTTATATTTATTCTACCAGGATAAAATTTATGTATAAAAATCGTCTTTTTCATTAAGGATTGATTAGTTTGCAAAATATTTTAGTTTAAATGTATTTAACTTAAACAATACTTTTTAATCATAAAACCGTTGTAAAATGAGGAAATTTGATAATAATTGTTGTTAATTGTTTATTTTTATCATAATATTTCAAAAGTGTCAATAAAACAATGGGATGATGGAGTGTTTTCGCTTGTTATATGCGTAGGTTGGAACTTTTGCAATAAACGATATTGCTGCTTTGCTGACCCTAGCCTTTAAATAGGTCAGCAGACGTTGATCGGGGGAGTTGGTCAGTTCCTTTTGTGAGTGGTCTCTCGGGTTTGGAATGGGGCTAGGTCACAGACGTAACAGCTTATAAATATGTTTAACAACTAAATTTTTGTGCTTATGAAAATAAATTACTGTTTCATGCTGCGAACCACTTCAATTTAAAGGTAGATTTGATTATTAAATTAACTCAAGGGTATATAACTTATTGCAAATAGGGCTGATGTGTAAGAATAAAATTTATGTTTTATTTATATCACATTCATGATACCGTAGTTTATTTTTATTAACCACAGTATTAATCCATGAACAAGGCACTCGACTTTCTAACTGTTAACAATGTACGCTTAAGTATTATAAAATTAATTGCTGGTCACATAATGTATTTTATTGCATACAAGAGCTAATTTATATTTTGAAAGAGTCCTTTTTGCTAATTGTAGGGTGCCTTTTGTTGTGGAAAATTAGTTTATGTACATAATATTAATATCTATGATTCCTACTAATAAAAAAATTATGAATACATAAGTCATATATATAAATTATATAAAATAAATCATATATTTAAAAAAATCATTTTGTATACATTATTTCAAGAGAAAGTTTCACATAATATTAATGGAATGTTCAGCTTCACGAAGAAGAGGAACATTTGTTAATCAAGATAAAATAAATTGCGTGTAAAGGATAAATAATTTGAATTTTTTTAGGTTTTAATGAATTTGTTTGTTTTTTTTTCAAAAAAATTCCTTGTATTCGGGCTGCAGTTCTTCGGAAACCTCCCTCCAGGCTTGTATGGTTATTGTTGGTGAAGAATATTAATCTAAAATTTATTCAATCCCAGAACACAGGTCTTGTAGACACCAACGAAATTAAATGTTTAACATCAGCTTTATGAGAACACATTTTTAATATATTCGTGTTCACCGTGCTAATGATAACCAGGAACTGATGTTTGGTTGCATTAAAATGGCCAGAGTTCTCAGGTTTTACTACAGTACGATAAATATATCGCAAATCCACCAGAGCGATATGTTATCGCTATGGATAAAATAATAATAATATCTCCAAAAGCAGGGGTTTTATTTTAAAAAGAGTGGTTACTAATTATTGAAAATGACAATGTTTTCAATTCTTGTAATTTGGTTACTGATATTGAGATTATTTTTAATTATTTCTCTTACATAACGTTTATTAAAGGGTGTCATCTTACTATCTATACAGGTGGTAAATATTAATCCAGCACACATAATGTTATTTGTATGTTCAACAATAATCTACAATTATTTAAGTTAAAAAGTTTAATTAGAAAAAAAGTTCAACAATAACATCCTTACAACTTATTAGTAAACAATAGATACAGATTCTACATCGACATAACAACATAACAAGTCTACTGTTGACTTTTGTAAATAATTTACTAGTCAGGGACTGTTATGGAAGTGAAGTTCAAGCGAGCGAAAACGACCCGCACCCGCCAATGTGAAAGGATGAATATAAAGTCCATTGCCAAAACCATGATCGCAGGCAAGCGTGTAGGCGAGGGCCCGCAACAATGTTTTGACTCAAGCGGATCATCGGCGAGCCTGTGCAACTCCAGTGAGTGTGAAACACGCCTTAATTTAATATTGCCCTGGTAGCTCTGAATACATAATTGAAGATGGCCGTGTTACTTGTTCTAATTTCATTTGCAAGCACTTAAAAAATCTCTATTATATTTCGCTAAAAAGCATATTTCATAGTTAAAATGAGAATTTTGTTTTTGTAAATTTAAAACAATCGCATAAAATTAGATAATATATCAAACATAGATAATAGTGTTTAGTGATTGTAATTGGTTGGATTCATGGCAGCAAGGGGATTAGGAAAAATTGGATGAATTGAAATCTTCTTAAATAATAATAATATGATTTGTTACTTTTGTATATAAAGGGGAAAACAATATGACCATAGTTGTAAACCTATGGCTGACACATAGGCATGTTCCTAGTCGTCTAATAGCAATGTGAACTCAAGTACAACCCCACACCTGTTGAATCTGCTGGCTCTCTATTAGACCATGGGCCGACAATATGAAACCCTCCCCCCCCCGTGGGAATTTATGACTTATACTTTTTTTTGTTGGTATTGCCTACTAGATTAAGAATTCGGTTGTTTGCCTTTTTTAAATTACAGCATATTCCAGAAAACCAAGAAAAGACGGCCTATGAGGAGTCAGACAAAATTTTTAATCAGCAGCATAGGTCGAGTTTGGTATCAAATTAAAGGTCTCACATAGCAGAGTACAATGCCGCAAACTAGACTTCAAAAGGATGATCGAAACGGAAATGGCAGGCAAACAAAGTTTCCATTAAAATATATGGGTAAAACTTTAAAATGCAATAACTTTCTTTATACCCAACCTTTTAACGTCGGGTTTGCGGCATTGTACTCTACTAATTGAGACCTTTAATTTGATACCAAACATGACCTATGCTGCTATTTAAGAATTTTGTCTGACTCCTCATGGGCCATCCCCCTTAAGGGGTAAAAAAGTGTTAATGCCTTAAAAGAGTGGACATTTATGGCCATTATTGATATACCAAGTCTTGTAACTTTATCTATATTGGTAAAAAATATATTTCACCGTTCCGGGACTTTTCAACCACACTGTATATAAAACTAGTTATTTCACTTTTTCACCATAAATCTAAAAAAAATTCATAATTTTTTGGAAATATTTAAGTAGAGAGCTTTATAACGACCCATTAATTAATAAAATTGGCCAAGAAAACTGTTAGTATTTTCGGTCAAAAGATTTTTGAAACTGAATCATTTTAATGATGATAGTAGATTTTATATTTTTCATGGTTTTTTCGTATTTTTCGGGATATGCTGTAATTTTTAAGTGGCAAACACCTAAAACCATAAAGTACATGTCAATACAAACACAAAAATGTATATGTCGAAAATTCCCACGGGGGGGGGGAGCATATGTTCACATCAGCCTTTGCTCTATATGTGTTCCCAAAAATGTTTAGCACTTATACCTTATTTTCGCTATAATATTTGGTAGCCTAAAATACCCATTAAAACATTTCAACTGTAAAATTATCAAAAACCCCAGTTTGGTATGATAGTGAATTATTATAGAAAAATAACAATCTACAAACGGCAGTATGTAAATATTAAGATCAGCGTGTTTTGTTTTTACTATTTTTAGAGCCTACTTGCTGAAAATTCATGTATAAAATTTTTATATTTTCTAGTAGAGTATACTGATAAAAGGTCTTCCAAAATATATTTTCATCAGAACGATGAGTAATGTTAAAGTGTAATGTTGAGATAACAGTACATGCTTTATGGTTTAATACCATTGTTGACATTAAAACCTGATACATAACGACCGACATTGAATTTTGTTGGGTTAGTAGGTAATTTGTAATGGATCGACTTTTATTATTTTACCTTTTGGAGAAATTTGCTTACTAATCAGTAAACTTAATACCAGTCTTCCGAATCTTACTAATTAGGCCTACACTCGATCATAAAGGTGATTATTCAGTAGTTAAACGCCGATATTTAACTTGGGCGTGTTCTCGCGTGTACCACGAGTACATTGTCTTGCTTGAGTGTCTTTGTATAAGAAAAATATGAAAATTGTAGTGAATTGTGGCTGATTAAACTATTCTTATAACTATTCAATTACAGTCAAGCCAACTTATTTTTAAAATCTATCAACACTATATGGGAGTTTAAATTCCTTAATCGGTCAATACGTTAAAATTATGTAAAACTGCATGAAGAATACTATAGTGGAAAGTCTACCTATCTCCGAAGTTGCTTAGACCTTCTACGGTAGGTATAGTTTAAATTGTGACTGTTCTTTTTTGTTTTTTTTTTTTAATCTATTTCTTTTGGGGCAAAACAATATTAATTACACCACATAATATGTGTTACAACTTCAAATTCACCATTTGAAGGTACACTTTTACGCGTGCAATTAAGTACGGTGGTTCTATAGTATATTTTAAAGTAAATTTAAAAAGTTTTTATTGAAGGCATAATAAATAGGGGTACAAAAGAGTACGCTTAAACAATTCAGTCATTTTCGTAACTTTATAGGATGGGGATGTGTTCCTGCGAAAATTTCGTGCAAATCTGTTTGTCGAGATACACGTTGGATATTTGAATATTACATACGACGTAGTGTGTAGATGACACCCGCTCCTCCCTCACTCTTTTTATCCATCCACAATCATCAAAATATGAATCTCCTGATATCATTAATATAGCCCTCTGGTTCCTGATGACATTAACTCAACCAACAGTTAAAACCCCCAAATCATAAACAATTGTGTATACAATTAGAAAATCTATTTGTTATGAGGAATAATGATATTTTAAAAAGCTAAATAATTCCCTTGGAAAAGAAAACATTTATTGTAAAAATACAAAAAAAAATGCTATATTATTTACTAATCTTTTACAAAATATATTGAGCAGAGGATCATTTATATTTCATCACCAAAAGAATATGTCTATAAAGGAAACTGTAGTGACAAAGAGCTACGGAAAGCCCCATTGTAAGGGATGTTTTGTTGAGTAGCCACACAAAGTGCTTGGTATTCACAATAAAGATATCTCACTCAAAGAAATACCATAGGAAGTTCTATTATAAACGTAAATACAAATAATGACTGCTGTGTTGTGCCAGATTTATTGCAACATTTGTAAATTTCAGTTTAAATTGTAAAACGCATATGAAATGCCATACTTGTGTATAACCCGAAAATCTCTTGAACAATTTACTTTAACTTAATGGCTAGTATCTCATAGCCTTTAATTCATTCTTGTTAGTGGCACCATCATGTTGAACACAGATCAAGAATATATCTTTATTAAAATTAAAACCACCGCTAACTACAAGAAAGAACTAAAAAATTTCATTGAACCAGAATAATATGAATATAAAGATTATGTTTAAAATAATGTTATCCATTTAATATATTTTTTTAAGGATCGTAATTGAAACCTTAAAAATTATCCTTACTTACAATGTTTTGACTGTTTACAAATAACTGACTTTATTCAATTTACAATGAAACTCGTTAAGGTTATTTTGCCTAAACTCTACACCAAATATTTTATTGGCTAACCAGACGTGAAGATGTCAAACGATATGTGGTTTTAAACTGCAAAGTTGGTTACTAGAAATATAAAAAGATCTCAACTATGGTCATAGTTTTAAACGAAAATTTAAATTAAAATTCCCAAATTTAGAGATTTTATAAAAAAGTTTTAAAAAGTTATAAATTAAAACATTAAAATTTAAAAGATCATCTTGTTAAAATCGTGGCCCTAGTTTTTATTACTTTTAATGCAACAAGTAAAGTATCATTTTAATAGGGATTAAGCATACAATCTAATCAACATAATGGGTTTTTACAAGAAAAACGTATTATTTTTTTTAATTTACTTTACTGTATTTTTACTTTCGATATTTACTATAAATACCATTTTAGATATATTAAGTATTGTATTAATTCAAAGAAAAACGTAGTCGCTTATTAAATCATAAATTTTGTACAAGTTGCTCAAAATTGAGCAATTTATTTTGAATAAAGATAAATATGAAGTTATTTTGAGTTAACTAATATGACTTCATGGTATATTTTTACTACGCTCTTTTGATGAAGCTCGTTAAATATTTTATCCTTCATTGCTTACTATAGCCTCTTTGACATGACTATCTTTATAGATAGGCCTACTCTCGTTAATGTTATGTGTTTACTCTTAACAATTGCTAAACTTAAAAATCAATAATTTAATTCATAATATTTAAAGAAACATTAATTGCTTGTAGGAACAATAATTCCATTTGAAAGGAACAATTTATTTTAGAAATTACTTCATATCGAGCTCTAGATCATAGCTCCAGAATCATTCAAATCTGTAGAGAACTGTAGGAGGAGTTACTTGAGCCAAAACGAACCGCGTTTTAAATATAAATATACACTGAAGATGAATAAATATAATTTGTGTTTTTACTCTTCAAAATTTACAAAAATAAGATTTGCTGCTTTTACTTACTACAATCCTGATTTTTATCGTAAAATAGGCTAAAACAACGTACAAAAAGGTTGCCGGTTTCAATAACCGATTTGTTTGCAGAGATCCCGCATGAGGTTGTGGGAGGCAAGCGATTGTTCAATACAAACAAACGTTTCATCTGGTCAGAGTCGTCTATATGACATTTCACACCCACCACAATGTTTATTGATTGTGTGTATTTTGTTGATATAAATCTAAAATACGCGCCGTTTGTGCAATGAAAATAAACAAACCTTTGTCTTAATTAGCAATCATTTATAAAATTTCATAATGTGTAATGTGTAAATTCCTTTTGATCTGAAATTATACTGTAATTAAACTAATAATGTACGAATGCTCCACCATTATTACCATCGATTTGCATAAAAAGTAAAACAGATGTTGCTTTAATTAAACATACACTGTAAAATGGAAAGGAGATATTTTCATCTTTTTGAGTCATTTCACCACTTTTCTAAAGAGTTGAAATTGAGCCACTCTTTCAGAGTGAAAATTCACTACCTCAAAAGAGAAACTTTGATCCCCCACCAAAAGAGTGAATGTTTTCGTCCAAATTTGATTAAAAATCAATCCTAAAAGGAATGATTTTAATTTTTAAAGGAGTGAATTTAACTACTCAAAAGAGTGATTTTTCACTAAATGAAGAACTAATATTCTTTCATAAAAAGACTTTTTTCGTTAAACCTAACCTAATGAATCTTTCCAAATTAGGTGGTTTACAGACCCTTGTATAATTCTTGGCTTGGCTCATCAAGCTAGTTGTTGACAATTGATAGTAAGATTATAAACATGGGTTATAATTTATGTAAGTTAATTAGACAGACATTGGCATAGGCCAACTCATGAGAGTAGTTTATCAGTGAACACAATAAGGCCCTAGGCTACACGTGTGAACTGTACTGGTGCTTATTAAAAGCAAAGTAAAGGTATAGGCTATAGTGTTCGCTTTATTGGATATAATCTTCAATCTTCCTTTTTACCACTTGAACCACTAACCAACCACTATAATCATAACGAAGATGGCGAAGGGAAAATCTTACTCCTGTGCTGTGAGAGGCTAGTCACTCATGCACGTCACGTGACTCCAGGATTCATCCGAAATAGAACGAAACCCGTTCTTTTAGGAAGTAAAATTCAGACACTCTGAACTATATTGAATTTTCATTCTTTTAATAAAAGTATATTTCATCCTTTTCAAAATACATTTTTTCTACGCTCATTTTGAGTGAAATTTCCTCTCTTTGAGAATTTTTTTTTAATTCTTCCACCTAAAGAACGACCTACGGTATTTCACTCTTTGGATTTTAGCGTGTACATCATGATGTTTTCCTACATACCTTTTCATATGTAAAGGGCCTATATTGCTCAATTTTTACTTAGTAACACCAGAATCTTTTGTTGTTGTACTACTATGATTTTGGCAAACATATACCTAATTAAAATTTTAAAATTATTTGATAGTGATGTAAGACAGTATTTTATTTCAAATTTGTAATTATTACGATAACAGTTTGATGCAAAAATAAGTAGCTTCTCTTCACTATTAATCTCTTAAATTGAATAG
This sequence comes from Neoaliturus tenellus, assembly GCA_030545055.2. NCBI lineage: Eukaryota > Metazoa > Arthropoda > Insecta > Hemiptera > Cicadellidae > Neoaliturus > Neoaliturus tenellus. The sequence continues at coordinate 196,226,867 of CM061532.1, forward strand.
TTGACGAAATATTTGGAATGAAACAACATTGGACTCGTGAGCCATATCAGTAGGCCTATTAGTTTGTGCAACCCGTTTGGGCTTATTTCGTTAAAAAAAAGAAGATCTCTCTATCAACGAATTGAAAAGCTCATTGAACTAATTGAAAAGTACCGATGGGGTTTCTTAATCATTATCTTGTAATCGTTCCATTCAACAAAAGTCATGATGATTGTGAGTGTTGGCTTAGTTCTCTGTACAGTTTTTAAAAAAGGAATTTAGTCTTCCTCCTTTTTAGAATTCTATAATTTGTTGGGATGATGGGAAAAATATACTCTGTTATATTTTAAGCTACATGAGTTCCATATTATGTTATTTTTTACGAAAAAATATAATGTTAATAACGTTAGCGTACATAGTCAATGCTAATATTTATTAAAAATCGGAAGATGGATTGGACCTCATCATATAAATAAAATCATAATATTTAAATATAACCCAATTAATCACTACTTAAAGGATTTACTATATGAAATGTTTGTACTTGTCTTATTATTTAGCAATATCATTGACATTAAATTAAAGTTATTCCGGCTACGATTTTTTTAAACCCTAGGGCATACATATTTGTTGAAGATATGCTTATGGTTAGATAGTTTATGTTGCAATGCCGTATCATTTATTTACAAAATAAAACATGGCATCAATATTTTACGAGCCAATATGTTTCCGCTCGCAACGGAACTGTTTGGAGCCAGTTCCTGTCACCCGGCTGTTCTCATAAATATTATAATGTGTTTTTCTTTCTTAATGTAATATTTCAAATACAAAAAAAAAATACATCCATCCTCGAATATACTTTGGAAATGATTAAATGGCGTTAAATCACAGTTTCGTTACTTAAATTTCTTGTGAATTGCTTTTTATCCCTAAAAAACTTTAACATAATGTCACAAAATATATTATTTTTATTATACAAAGCTTATTTTATTTTGTTTATTTTCCAAGCAAATTTTAAGCAATCCTGTCAATTAGCAACAAGGTCGACAAGGCTGTATACGCAGTGATGTCGTCGAGGTGATGATAGTTGTTGTCACACGGGCTACACGGGCTTTGTTGATTAGCTAGTTGTTCAAGAGTTCTCTTGCCACGCCAGTAGTGGGAAAAAGCCACTTCTAAACCGGAAGTGACGTCAGCTGACAGGGCAGCTGCAGGGGTCAGATGGTGTCAGTTGCCAGGGCAGCTGCAGGGTGCAGATGGCGAGAGCATATGCCCTGAATTTGAAGTAGAATTGGGCATGAATTAAGAGTTAGTTCAAAATTGAAATTCAACAGTTATAACTGGAGCTTGGAAAGTATGTCAAGGTCATTCAGAGTAAGTTTTAAAAAAGCCTACCCAACTACTACCAGAAATAGTTCAAAGTTGAACTAGTTGGTGATAGTGGGATAGGCTGAAGTAAATTTTGAATTTTATTTGTGAACATATAATTAATGTGCAACAGCAGAGTTTAAACAAGTTGAACTTTTGTGATGAACTACAGAGTTGTAAATGCAAACACCAACGACGATGAGAAGGTAAACGCAGAGTCCCCAGATGATGTATTTGAAAAGCTTGAACAAACGTAACATTTCGAGTTGGTTTTCCCGTTCCATTTCCAATCGTTTAATTTCCAATTTCAATTTATCCTCTTCCATTCTAGTTATGAAGGGAACTTCATCCATCATATCCATCATGATTTTGTAGTGTTTGAAATTTTAAAACAAGTGATGTTGATAGTTCAAAAGTTGAAGACGGAATGAGAAGTGAAAGCGAGAAATGTTAGTTAAATAAAGAAGTGGTGGGGGGAACGAAGAATTACAAAGAAGTGGTGGGGGAAATATTTTGCTGTTCATTATTACCATCAGTAGTGTCAGATGGTGCAGGAGTTAGATTTAGTAAACTGTCTTCGTCCGAACTTTCAATCTTATCACAAATAGGACAATCGTATGTTATTTCCAAATTCATTTTGATGGTTGTAAAATTATCTACAAGTTCTTGTAAAATATTAAAAATGTCTTGTAACTCTTCTTTAGAGTTTATTTCAAAACTAGAATTCATTCGGGCCAATGGAGAGTTGTTCATTATTGGAGAGTCGGTGATGGAATGAGGATCGGCGCATAGGGAGGGGGCTTATATAATGGTGACCTTGAGCAGGCGTCTAGGGAGGGGGGCTGTCTAGGGAGGGGGCTTTTATATAGGGAACCTTGAGCTTATGATTGAATAAAACGTTTAGTTCTTCTTCTCCATCTTTTAATTCAATTATTTGAACCGAAGTAGTTGTTTCATCTTCTTCACTTGATGAAGAAAACAATTCACCAGGATTTAAATATTGAACTACAATTCTGAACCATCTTATAGGATATTTGTCAATGACAGAAAGTAAGTTTTGAAACAATTCCTCCATCTCCTCCCTGTCAGTTATTATATGTTCAAATTTGATAAATTTGTTTTCCATGTTGTTAGTTAGAGTGTTGGAAGTGGAATGATTTAATATTATATAAAAATTAGAACTAGTGGTGGGGGAAATCTCAAGGCCATCCAAATGAAGTTTTAAAAAAAAAGTGTAAAACTGAAATTACACATTTGATGGTTCTACAGGATCGGAATACCAATCTGATCTGTATTTACATCTTTTTATCATATGTGTACAAAAATCATCTTGATGAGAATTGGTGCGTTGACAATGAGCAAGATCTAGAGGGTGAAATTTGAAACATCTTTGAGGACAACATGTATGAAAATATCTTGATTTGTAAAATTTGAAAGTTCGCAATTCCGGTGGTGGTAGTTGTTTTGTTTTGCATTTGCAATAACAAGATCCGAAGAATTCACATTTAGTACAAGCTAACCCATCCACCATCATTGGTCCTAAATCTGTACACTGTTGTTCACAACAGTAACGAGGTTTGTACTTGTATTTTTGCTCTTCCATGTTGACGCTGCGGAGTCCAGTGAAAGAATAAGAGTGTATAGTGTTGAATAGTGAGTTTTATGTACTGTGAAAAGTGGTGGGGGTAATTTCAAGGTCATCCAAATGGAGTTTTAAAAAATTATACCTTACAAGTGTAAGGATTATTAAAATTTAGGAAGTTTGTTTTTCTTTGTTTTCTTCAGACTTTTTCTCTCTCTCCGCCTTAGCCATAACAACAAGTTCTTCTGTTGATAATGGATGTACTTCAGGAAATTTTAAAATTAATTTAGCTTGATATCCTTCTTTAGTTAATACATCTAAATCTTGGGTCATTTGTTCAATGGTGTTGTAGTCTTTTCCATAGATTTTTCCATCAAGTTGAATCATCATTCTGTACAACATTTTCTTAAATAGGTCTTGTCGTGGTGAGAGCTGAGAAGCAAATGATTATTTATACAAGTATCACATCCTTTTTATTAACTCATATTGATCATGTGATTCTTTAGTTGTAGTTTTGTCTGTCAAAAGTTATTCAACATTGGTAATACTTTTGGAACTTGATGTTATGTTGACCAGTTGGTGATGAAGAAGTTGTAGGTTGTGTAGAAATAAATATTTCATCATCGCAATATTTTGTTTTAGTGAACATCCTTGTATTAGTAGCACTAATATCAACAGTTAAGTGATAACCACCGGTAAGTAAAACTCGCATTTCGTTGGTTAAATCTTCGAGTTGTTCAAAAGTTGTTATGGTGTTAGTATCGTAAGATGCACACTTGACCTTTAGGGACATGTTGCAGTTTTATATTCAGGGATTAAGAGCGAGATGTGTACGGTATGAAAGGTAGCAGTAGACTGATGAATTTTGCAAGTACATTTCCCCTTTTATAATTATACAAAATTGGGTCAAGGTCATCCTGTGGAATTTTTAAAAAAAGCAACATATTGTAATGTACAAAAACATTACAATATGTTGCTTTTTTTATTTTTATTTTTTTGTTTTATATCATATTTATTGAAAAAACAAATACAAAGAAATATTTACAATGTTATGTACAAATTAATCAGTAGTAGGTGTTACATGAATTGTAAGTTCAGTAGAGTTGTTTCCACTGGGTCCATGTGATACCAAATAGAGTGTGCCGGGTTGAATTATACGAAGATCTTCATTTTGAAGTAGTTGTATGAAGCGCTTTGGTAAGAAGATCTGAAATTTTGCTTCATCACCAATTGTATAAGGTGCCTCGCTCAAAGTGCAATTTATAGCATCACCTACTGAAGTTTCCATTTTCTTAATAGTATGAATGATGTAGTGTTTTTCTTCTTTTAGTTCAGAACATTTCTTTGTAGGTAGAATTGATGATTTAGAATGAGCGTTGAACTGATCAACTAAACTTTGAAGTAAGTTCTGTGATGCCATATTGATGTTGTTGTTAATCTTCTTGTTAATAAGAATGTCCGTCGGAGATGTTGTCTCTTCGGAGGTTTGAGTAATACTCATGCTGTGTCATGGTAGCGCTCTCACTTTTATAATCGACACTACCCCCACCACTGACACTACCCCCACCAGTTTGTTGAAGGAAATTATTCAAGCGGTAGGCATTCTTTAAAGCGCACTGCGACCTTCGATGTTTAAAACTTTTTGATGAAATACAAAGTTCGTTGAAGTAGCATTGGAAATCTTTATCAATTATTGCATTAATCACTTCGTTGCTTGTAAATGATTGTATCCAATTTGCTTTTTCCAATCCCCTTGTGTAGATAATTTTAAACTCTTTGCAATAATGATTCATAATGTGCGGCATCATGTTATAATTAATGAAACCTTCATCCCATCTTAAGTTGTGAAAATGTTTGTTCAACCATTTGTTTGTAACTTTCGCTTTAGTTGTTAGTCTATTAAATGGTACTGGAGGTTTGAACAAATAATGATAAACTACTGATGTGTTCATGTCCAAGATTACTAATTCTTTAATAATAAAATTACCATCATTTCCTCGGAAAGCTTGAAATTCAATTATACCTCTTTTAACTTCCATTATATGTGGCGCATTAGAAAACGAAACCCGTTTATTCATGATGAAGTCTTATTAACAACTGACTTAAAAATTGAATGAGCCGATGTTTATAACAGACAGGATTGTTCTTCTTCTTTCACTTCTTGTGCCACTTCATCAATATTAAAATTGGTGTGATAGTTGTTTAATTGTCTCCACATTTCAACTTCTTGAGGTATTCTATTAAAGATTGAAGTATCCACGGGACCGTATAAAATTGGAACAAATGGTTTTTTGTCCAATGTATCAATTAGATAGTCTTTAATTATTGCACTTGAAAATATTAGTTGTTTCAAATATCTGGTGACGGGACCGGTAGTACAACTTAAAGTGTAAAATTCTTCTTTAGTGAAATATAATTTAACATTATGTGTAGTTAAATCTCTGAAGCGAACAATTTGTCCTCCACGATGTTTTACTATATCAACTTCAATATTTGATTCCAATAAACTTAATCTTGTTCTTCTTCCAAATGTGTTGTTACTTAAATAGCACTCCAAAAGATGTAAATGTTTCATGAGAGATTCCCAAGTAGTTTCACTGAAAGTAACCATTTTGTTTCCATGATTTAAAATAACAATTGGTGAATAATCCATTGATTTTAAAATTCCAACTGATATACTTTTTGTCATGCATGAAGAAATTGGGTAGATAATCCGAAGAAATACTTCTGTTAAAATATTGGTTGTAATGTTAACTTCAACCTTCTTCCTTTTTACTTCTTTTTCAGCTTTTTCTTCTTCTCTCTTCTTATGTTTGTTGAATTTTAGGAACTCGTCCATTTCTCGTTCAACTTGTTTTTCTATATCTGAACTATTATCATCCATTATAGGTGTATTTTCTTCTCCGTTAGTAGAATTCATCTTGCGAATGATGTTTCCCATACGACGGTTGAAGATAGAATGAAGTTTCTACTAATTATTTTCTCGCTTTTATATTTTTCGTAAATCCTTGAAATTTATACAATTACATAATTGTTTGTTTTCAACTTGTCTTTCACAAATGAAATTCTAACCTCAAAAATTAAAGCAGATAATTCTAACCTCAAAAATTTGCAGTTGTTGTACAATTCTTCTTAAAGTACATTCTTCACAATTCCGGTCAGCGGTGTGTAAGTAACTATTTTATCATGTAGAATTAGACAGTATGCCGAAGTTCCATCCGCTACTGGTTCTTCAAATTCCATTTCAATTTTTATATCCACACTTGATGATTTTACCGATTCATTTTGTTTTGAACAATCGATTACAATTATTGGAGCCTTGGAATAATACTGGTCAGGTGATAATAGTGGTGTATTAGTCTTTCCATAATATGATGATTGAAATCTTGCATACATATCGTATAAAATAGAAAAACGTTTATTGCTGAACATGACACTCAAATTGTCATAGGGAAAGAATTGAGAGTTTAGGAAAACTTTACAATTCTTTATTTTACAGTGATCAAATTGACCAGCATTTGCAGTGATAACATCTTTTCGCTTAGTTTGAAAACCGAGTATTATGTACCTTGCTCGTTCCAAGTAAGTTGATGTCTTGACGGTCCATGTTTGTCTTTCTGTCTGAGGTAGTGTAGGGTATTCATGAAATTCCCAACTTCGGAATGGCATCACAATATCACGGTCAGATTTTAACTTTCTCAATAATAGGATTCTATGTTCATCGGCCAATCTTACATGAGGTACTCTCCAAACAACTTTATCCAACTGTAGTTGCCATTCCAGTTTATCTTCCGTAGTTGCAGGGTCTGCAAGTATTAAGTCCTTATTAGTTGAAGATCTGAGTAATACTAATTCTTGTTTGACATTTATTATTACCCGTTTGTAATCTTCAGCGAATCCCAAAAGCAATCGTAAAGGTACATGAAAATCAAAGTGACCATTGGAAGCTGGTGTTATAGTGTCTTTATCGGGGGCAACCCATCCGGCAGTGACTATTGAATTCTTCTCATGCGGTGTTAATGATGTTAATTCTTTCAATGTCGTTGTTAAACCAACCTTTTTTGTTGAATCAACCGTCACCCCTGATATTTCATATCTTATTTCATCAAAAAGATATGCCATCGGGTTATTTATAAAAGGAACTGTTGAAGCAGTTTTTCCATCCAATTTTAATACCCGTCCTTCGATGTACAAGTAACTTTCACACGGTAAAGTGTAAATATCTTGTTGTTGAATGGGGATCCTTATTTCATCGTTATTGTTTAATTTTGATGAAGTGTAAGGGTTGTGCGTGTGATATTCCTTCTCCCATAGTGTTTCGTCGAACGTTGGTCCTTGAGATATATCCAGGATATCCATCGCTGTTAAGTTTCAATCCAATCTTCTGTAGAAAACGAATGTTTTCCGATGTTAACTCTTCCAATGTCGAGGAGCTACTGAGCTCCCGACTCTTCCGTTGCGGTTTAAATGATAATCCCATGTTGACTTTTATGTTGCTGCTCTGATGTGTATCCGTATAGTAATTGTTTCTCCTCTAAAGTCAACACTATGACCGTCTTGATCCAATATGTTCAGTACGATGTCTGAAATGAAACTGGTGTTTAACGGTAGGTATATCAAGTTTTGTGGCTTCTCAACAATTTTAAAACCGGGAGCCACTGTTGGATAAAATGTATGTAAAATATGTTGATTAACTCCATCTCTATACGATCCGTGTATAATGTTGCACGTGACATCAATACTATTTACTTTCAATATTGTTACAGTTGAATCACCTGAATGAGTAGTTCCAGGAGTTAAGATTTTCTTTTTTGTATCTGTAAATCCAAGTAAACTGCCAATCGACTGTTCCAAGCTGACATCAATATAATATTTTGAAGTTATTTCTGCTTTTAAAGTATTATTGTTTCCTTTAACGGTGATATTGTCTTCTCCGAGTTGTTTCTGTAATAATTGGTTTATATCATCAATTTCATAAGCTCCAGTAGGAAATGTAATTATTTTCAATTCTGAGTATTTTCCTGCAGCATCCTTAGTTTCATAATAATGTAGTAAATTGTTTTTTCCTTCTGTAACATTAGGAATTGAATTGTAGGTAGTCAAATCAAGTAATGCCGCTTCCCATAATCTTTTCTTGGATAGACGCAATGCTGGGAACAGCGTACTTTTCAATGTGGATGAATTTCCACTCAGTGACACTGTATACGATGACATCTTAAAGCTGACTGACACTCTTCGCTAGAAACTCCAAACATAAATGCCCACATATTTCAGTATTGTTAGGTTGTTCTCTTTTGTAATTGTAAAAAATGTTTTTGGAGTTTCGAAAATAATGTTGCAGTTCTTTTGGCGGTGGTAGATTGCCAAAACTGTCAAAGTAGTAAATGGTTTGTCCGAGTTTTTTATAGCATACCCAATGAGTGCCTGGACCATAGGTGGAATCCAAATTTACTATTCCAGTTTCATTTTTCCATATTTTAGTTGGTAATGCATCTTTCATAAAAACTCCTCGAAAGAATGGTATTTTCAAACATTTTACATAATCATTTAACTGATGATTTGTTAAGGCTTTATTTGGAATTATCAATTGATTCTTCTTATTTAGTACACACGGTATGGTCTTAGGTATAAACCTGCTCCGTTTTTTACCATTTGCCAAACAGAAGTCTTCTTTACACTTGCCTTATGAGTTCTACGACGTCCTTTTTTAATGTTTCCACCTCTTTTGGGAGCGCCTCTCTTTGCAGGTCTTCCTCTGCGACGTCTTCCACCACCTAACTTTGCTTTTGTCTTCATGGCTGTAGTTACTGCCCAAGCTGCTGCTTTTTCTGCAATATTTGCGTCACTTGATTTTACTCTTTGCCAAGCTTTTTCCGCTAGAATTTTATCTGCTATTGATCTATTTGTTGAATCTTTATACTTTGAATATGCTATATCGTGTTCTTTGCAAGCTTGATCTAATTTATTAATTCCAGGATCTCCTCTTGCTAAACGTTTTGCCAACTTAGTTCCAGGTCCACAATATTGATAACCTCCGGGCAGATGTAATTCGTATGGTAAAGCGTCTATTGCTCGATTTACAACAGCACCAATAGGTATCCGTCTAAGCAGGGATAACGCAGTTGAAGTTATACCACGTCCTCTCTTGTTGCTGTCTTGATGATGACTGAGTGATACGGCCTTCATTATGTAGTCTTATATAAACTGGTGTGTTTACTCCACAAGATACATTACATAAATGAATAAGTTATGTATAATTTTTTATATTTAAACACTTAGTTATTCAAATTAATTATATACTGATTTATAATTCTATTTTTAATCCAAGCTTCTCGTTCATCGGGTTGAATCATCACATGATTCGTTGTACTAGCTATATGATTATGGGTATCAATAAGTAAATTGCCCACTATTCTTATTAAACAATCTAAATTTACAGCATCTTTTGGATGTTGAGGATCATGTAATTGCATAATACGTTTATCATTACATGTGTAAGCTGTTGAATCACTTTTTGATGTTTTTATGACTTGTCCAATAGTAGCAGCATCATTTGAATCTTCGCCTGGTAAAATATTAATTATTTTCTTCATCTTTGCATCATATTTGGTCCCAAAGTGTTTATCCCAAGTTATTGTTTGTTTCATTGTAACACAATCATTTGCTTCGTAACCAGGATAAATATCTTTTATTCTTCTATTACGACCATTGTATGTACCTAATGTACCACCAGTAGCAATTAATGTTTGCACCATTAGAGGTACATCTGTATCTTTTATACCAAATCTTCCATTTGTTATTGTTTTACGTCCTGCATCCCATTCATCATTATTTCCTTGCATTAAATTAAACTTTTCATTTCCATGTATAAATTTATCTCCCCGCTTTAACACGGCATCTTCATGTTTTACAAAATTGGATGTTTCCTTTTTTAATTCTTTAGATAATTGTTCTATAGTAACAGCATCTTTTGGTTGAGAACCAAACTTTACATTTGTCAATGTTTTACCATGACAATCGATTTCATTAACATCTTGTAAAATACAGTTGTCCTTGAGTAGTGTGTTTTGGTCACTTTTAAAACCGGCCACGTGCCCACCGGGCCACGTGCCGCGGCAGCTGGCGCCAGCTGCCATGTCACATAGCTTCCGGTGGGGGTTAGAGGGTATATATGAGATGCTGTAGTTATATTTTATGCCATATAGGTTGGGGTGGAGATGGCGATAGTGTTGGCGTTAGGGTGAAGTGAATTTGCGCATAAAATTAAAATTAAAAGTTAGTTCAAAATTGAAATTCGTCGGTGTTAACGAAACTCTAACAGTTGAAGAAAAATTAAGAGTTAGTTGAAAATTGAAATTCAAACTTATAACTGAGATGTGGAAAATATGTCAAGGTCATCCAGAGTAAGTTTTAAAAAATTCTATCCAACTATCACCAGAAATAGTTTTAAGTTGAAGTAGTTGGTGATAGCGGGATAATGGATTCGTGCCATGGGAGAGGTGTTTATCGTTTGAAAGTTGGCGATCGAATGAGAAGCGCCGCCTAGGGAGAGGGCTTATAAAATGGCAACCTTCCCCCCACCACCCCTTCCCCCACTCCTTTAGACCAATAACCGGTCGCCGACTCTATGTGGTGAAACTGAACTAGACATGGCGGCCGCCATGGATAATTCTAACCTCAAACCTTAGTTTTGCATTGGTGAGCATGACCCACCCCCACTCCTTTACCTTTCTTTTATATTTTTAAAACCGAACAGATGTTCGGGCAGGTGTTGGGGGCAGAAATGTTAAAATATTGGGGTGGAGATGGCAATAGCGTTGGCGGTCGGTTGAACTGAATTTGCGAATAAAGTAACTAGGGTTGAACTAAAAGTATACATAAATTAAAAGTTAGTTGAAAACTGAAATTTGACGGTGTTAACAAAACTCTTAATAGTTGAACAAAACTAAAAGTTAGTTTAAAACTGAAATTCAAATTTATAAATAGGATCTGGAAAGTATGTCAAGGTCATCCAGAGTAAGTTTTAAAAAAGCCTACCCAACTACCACCAGAAATAGTTCTAAGTTGAACTAGTTGGTGATAGTAGGATAGGTTGAAGTAACTTTTGAATTTTATTAGTGAACATACAATTAATGTGCAACAGCAGAGTTTAAACAAGTTGAACTTTTGTGATGAATTACAGAGTTGTAAATGCAAACACCGACGACGATGAGAAGGTAAATGCAGAGTCCCCAGATGATGTATTTGAAAAGCTTGAACAAATGTAACATTTCAAGTTGGTTTTCCCGTTCCATTTCCAATCGTTTAATTTCCAATTTCAATTTATCCTCTTCCATTCTAGTTACGAAGGGAACTTCATCCATCATATCCATCATGATTGTGTTAGTGTTTGAAATTTTAGTGATGTTGATAGTTCAGAAGTCGAAGACGGAATAAGAAGTGAAAGGGAGAAATGTTAGTTAAATAAAGAAGTGGTGGGGGGAAGGATGAATTACAAAGAAGTGGTGGGGGAAAGATGTTGCTCTTCATTATTACCATCAGTAGTGTCAGATGGTGCAGGAGTTAGATTTAGTAAACTGTCTTCGTCTAAACTTTCAACCTTATCACAAATAGGACAATCGTATGTTATTTCCAAATTCATTTTGATGGTTGTAAAATTATCTACAAGTTCTTGTAAAATATTAAAAATGTCTTGTAACTCTTCTTTAGAGTTTATTTCAAAACTAGAATTCATTCGGGCCAATGGAGAGTTGTTCATTGTTGGAGAGTCGGTGATGGAATGAGGATCGGCGCATAGGGAGGGGGCTTATATAATGGTGACCTTGAGCAGGCGTCTAGGGAGGGGGGGGGGGGCTGTCTAGGGAGGGGGCTTTTATATGGGGAACCTTGAGCTTATGATTAAATAAAATGTTTAGTTCTTCTTCTTCGTCTTTTAATTCAATTATTTGAACCGAAGTAGTTGTTTCATCCTCTTCACTCGATGAAGAAAACAATTCACCAGGATTTAAATATTGAACTACAATTCTGAACCATCTTATAGGATATTCGTCAATGATAGAAAGTAAGTTTTGAAACAATTCTTCCATCTCTTCCCTGTCAGTTATTATATGTTCAAACTTGATAAATTTGTTTTCCATGTTGTTAGTTAGAGTGTTGGAAGTGGAATGATTTAATATTATATAAAAATTAGAACTAGTGGTGGGGGGAAATCTCAAGGTCATCCAAATGAAGTTTTAAAAAAGAGTGTAAAACTGAAATTACACATTTGATGGTTCTACAGGATCGGAATACCAATCTGATCTGTATTTACATCTTTTTATCATATGTGTACAAAAATCATCTTGATGAGAATTGGTGCGTTGACAATGAGCAAGATCTAGAGGGTGAAATTTGAAACATCTTTGAGGACAACATGTATGAAAATATCTTGATTTGTAAAATTTGAAAGTTCGCAATTCCGGTGGTGGTAGTTGTTTTGTTTTGCATTTGCAATAACAAGATCCGAAGAATTCACATTTAGTACAAGCTAACCCATCCACCATCATTGGTCCTAAATCTGTACACTGTTGTTCACAACAGTAACGAGGTTTGTACTTGTATTTTTGCTCTTCCATGTTGACGCTGCGGAGTCCAGTGAAAGAATAAGAGTGTATAGTGTTGAATAGTGAGTTTTATGTACTGTGAAAAGTGGTGGGGGTAATTTCAATGTCATCCAAATGGAGTTTTAAGAAATTATACCTTACAAGTGTAAGGATTATTAAAATTTAGGAAGTTTGTTTCTCTTTGTTTTCTTCAGACTTTTTCTCTCTCTCCGCCTTAGCCATAGCAACAAGTTCTTCTGTTGATAATGGATGTACTTCAGGAAATTTTAAAATTAATTTAGCTTGATATCCTTCTTTAGTTAATACATCTAAATCTTGGGTCATTTGTTCAATGGTGTTGTAGTCTTTTCCATAGATTTTTCCATCAAGTTGAATCATCATTCTGTACAACATTTTCTTAAATAGGTCTTGTCGTGGTGAGAGCTGAGAAGCAAATGATTATTTATACAAGTATCACATCCTTTTTATTAACTCACATTGATCATGTGATTCTTTAGTTGTAGTTTTGTCTGTCAAAAGTTATTCAACATTGGTAATACTTTTGGAACTTGATGTTATGTTGACCAGTTGGCGATGAAGAAGTTGTAGGTTGTGTAGAAATAAATATTTCATCATCGCAATATTTTGTTTTAGTGAACATCCTTGTATTAGTAGCACTAACATCAACAGTTAAGTGATAACCACCGGTAAGTAAAACTCGCATTTCGTTGGTTAAATCTTCGAGTTGTTCAAAAGTTGTAATGGTGTTGGTATCATAAGATGCACATTTGACTTTGAGAGACATCTTTTAGTTTTTATATTAAGCGATAGAGTGAGCGAGATGTGTACGGTACGAAAGGTAGTCGTAGACTGATGAATTTTACAAGTAGATTTTCGCTTTTATAATCACACACAAGTGGGTCAAGGTCATCCCGTGGAATTTTTAAAAAAAGCAACATATTGTAATGTACAAAGACATCACAATATGTTGCTTCTTTTAATTTTTTTTTTGTTTTTTTCTTTATATCATATTTATTGAAAAACAATTACAAACAAATAGTTACAATGTTATGTACAAACTAATCAGTAGTAGGTGTTACATGAATTGAAAGTTCAGTAGAGTTGTTTCCACTGGGTCCATGTGATACCAAATAGAGTGCGCCGGGTTGAATTATACGAAGATCTTCATTTTGAAGTAGTTGTACGAAGCGCTTTGGTAAGAAGATCTGAAATTTTGCTTCATCACCAATTGTATAAGGTGCCTCGCTCAAAGTGCAATTTATAGCATCACCTACTGAAGTTTCCATTTTCTTAATAGTATGAATGATGTAGTGTTTTTCTTCTTTTAGTTCAGAACATTTCTTCGTAGGTAGAATTGATGATCTAGAATGAGCGTTGAACTGATCAACTAAACTTTGAAGTAAGTTCTGTGATGCCATATTGATGTTGTTGTTAATCTTCTTGTTAATAAGAATGTCCGTCGGAGATGTTGTCTCTTCGGAGGTTTGAGTAATACTCATGCTGTGTCATGGTAGCGCTCTCACTTTTATAATCGACACTACCCCCACCACTGACACTACCCCCACCAGTTTGTTGAAGGAAATTATTCAAGCGGTAGGCATTCTTTAAAGCGCACTGCGACCTTCGATGTTTAAAACTTTTTGATGAAATACAAAGTTCGTTGAAGTAGCATTGGAAATCTTTATCAATTATTGCATTAATCACTTCGTTGCTTGTAAATGATTGTATCCAATTTGCTTTTTCCAATCCCCTTGTGTAGATAATTTTAAACTCTTTGCAATAATGATTCATAATGTGCGGCATCATGTTATAATTAATGAAACCTTCATCCCATCTTAAGTTGTGAAAATGTTTGTTCAACCATTTGTTTGTAACTTTCGCTTTAGTTGTTAGTCTATTAAATGGTACTGGAGGTTTGAACAAATAATGATAAACTACTGATGTGTTCATGTCCAAGATTACTAATTCTTTAATAATAAAATTACCATCATTTCCTCGGAAAGCTTGAAATTCAATTATACCTCTTTTAACTTCCATTATATGTGGCGCATTAAAAAACGAAACCCGTTTATTCATGATGAAGTCTTACTAACAACTGACTTAAAAATTGAATGAGCCGATGTTTATAACAGACAGGATTGTTCTTCTTCTTTCACTTCTTGTGCCACTTCATCAATATTAAAATTGGTGTGATAGTTGTTTAATTGTCTCCACATTTCAACTTCTTGAGGTATTCTATTAAAGATTGAAGTATCCACGGGACCGTATAAAATTGGAACAAAAGGTTTTTTGTCCAATGTATCAATTAGATAGTCTTTAATTATTGCACTTGAAAATATTAGTTGTTTCAAATATCTGGTGACGGGACCGGTAGTACAACTTAAAGTATAAAATTCTTCTTTAGTGAAATATAATTTAACATTATGTGTAGTTAAATCTCTGAAGCGAACAATTTGTCCTCCACGATGTTTTACTATATCAACTTCAATATTTGATTCCAATAAACTTAATCTTGTTCTTCTTCCAAATGTGTTGTTACTTAAATAGCACTCCAAAAGATGTAAATGTTTCATGAGAGATTCCCAAGTAATTTCACTGAAAGTAACCATTTTGTTTCCATGATTTAAAATAACAATTGGTGAATAATCCATTGATTTTAAAATTCCAACTGATATACTTTTTGTCATGCATGAAGAAATTGGGTAGATAATCCGAAGAAATACTTCTGTTAAAATATTGGTTGTAATGTTAACTTCAACCTTCTTCCTTTTTACTTCTTTTTCAGCTTTTTCTTCTTCTCTCTTCTTATGTTTGTTGAATTTTAGGAACTCGTCCATTTCTCGTTCAACTTGTTTTTCTATATCTGAACTATTATCATCCATTAGAGGTGTATTTTCTTCTCCGTTAGTAGAATTCATCTTGCGAATGATGTTTCCCATACGACGGTTGAAGATAGAATGAAGTTTCTACTAATTATTTTCTCGCTTTTATATTTTTCGTAAATCCTTGAAATTTATACAATTACATAATTGTTTGTTTTGAACTTGTCTTTCACAAATGAAATTCTAACCTCAAAAATTAAAGCAGATAATTCTAACCTCAAAAATTTGCAGTTGTTGTACAATTCTTCTTAAAGTACATTCTTCACAATTCCGGTCAGCGGTGTGTAAGTAACTATTTTATCATGTAGAATTAGACAGTATGCTGAAGTTCCATCCGCTACTGGTTCTTCAAATTCCATTTCAATTTTTATATCCACACTTGATGATTTTACCGATTCATTTTGTTTTGAACAATCGATTACAATTATTGGAGCCTTGGAATAATACTGGTCAGGTGATAATAGTGGTGTATTAGTCTTTCCATAATATGACGATTGAAATCTTGCATACATATCGTATAAAATAGAAAAACGTTTTTTGCTGAACATGACATTCAAATTGTCATAGGGAAAGAATTGAGAGTTTAGGAAAACTTTACAATTCTTTATTTTACAGTGATCAAATTGACCAGCATTTGCAGTGATAACATCTTTTCGCTTAGTTTGAAAACCGAGTATTATGTACCTTGCTCGTTCCAAGTAAGTTGATGTCTTGACGGTCCATGTTTGTCGTTCTGTCTGAGGTAGTGTAGGGTATTCATGAAATTCCCAACTTCGGAATGGCATCACAATATCACGGTCAGATTTCAACTTTCTCAATAATAGGATTCTATGTTCATCAGCCAATCTTACATGAGGTACTCTCCAAACAACTTTATCCAACTGTAGTTGCCATTCCAGTTTATCTTCCGTAGTTGCAGGGTCTGCAAGTATCAAGTCCTTATTAGTTGAAGATCTGAGTAATACTAATTCTTGTTTGACATTTATTATTACCCGTTTGTAATCTTCAGCGAATCCCAAAAGCAATCGTAAAGGTACATGAAAATCAAAGTGACCATTGGAAGCTGGTGTTATAGTGTCTTTATCGGGGGCAACCCATCCGGCGGTGACTATTGAATTCTTCTCATGCGGTGTTAATGATGTTAATCCTTTCAATGTCGTTGTTAAACCAACCTTTTTTGTTGAATCAACCGTCACCCCTGATATTTCATATCTTATTTCATCAAAAAGATATGCCATCGGGTTATTTATAAAAGGAACTGTTGAAGCAGTTTTTCCATCCAATTTTAATACCCGTCCTTCGATGTACAAGTAACTTTCACACGGTAAAGTGTAAATATCTTGTTGTTGAATGGGGATCCTTATTTCATCGTTATTGTTTAATTTTGATGAAGTGTAAGGGTTGTGCGTGTGATATTCCTTCTCCCATAGTGTTTCGTCGAACGTTGGTCCTTGAGATATATCCAGGATATCCATCGCTGTTAAGTTTCAATCCAATCTTCTGTAGAAAACGAATGTTGTCCGATGTTAACTCTTCCAATGTTGAGGAGCTACTGAGCTCCCGACTCTTCCGTTGCGGTTTAAATGATAATCCCATGTTGACTTTTATGTTGCTGCTCTGATGTGTATCCGTATAGTAATTGTTTCTCCTCTAAAGTCAACACTATGACCGTCTTGATCCAATATGTTCAGTACGATGTCTGAAATGAAACTGGTGTTTAACGGTAGGTATATCAAGTTTTGTGGCTTCTCAACAATTTTAAAACCGGGAGCCACTGTTGGATAAAATGTATGTAAAATATGTTGATTAACTCCATCTCTATACGATCCGTGTATAATGTTGCACGTGACATCGATACTATTTACTTTCAATATTGTTACAGTTGAATCACCTGAATGAGTAGTTCCAGGAGTTAAGATTTTCTTTTTTGTATCTGTAAATCCAAGTAAACTGCCAATCGACTGTTCCAAGCTGACATCAATATAATATTTTGAAGTTATTTCTGCTTTTAAAGTATTATTGTTTCCTTTAACGGTAATATTGTCTTCTCCGAGTTGTTTCTGTAATAATTGGTTTATATCATCAATTTCATAAGCTCCAGTAGGAAATGTAATTATTTTTAATTCTGAGTATTTTCCTGTAGCATCCTTAGTTTCATAATAATGTAGTAAATTATTCTTCCCTTCCGTAACATTGGGAATTGAGTTGTAGGTAGTCAAATCAAGTAATGCCGCTTCCCATAATCGTTCCTTGGATAGACGCAATGCTGGGAACAGCGTACTTTTCAATGTGGATGAATTTCCACTCAATGACACTGTATACGATGACATCTTAAAGCTGACTGACACTTTTCGCTAGAAACTCCAAACATAAATGCCCACATATTTCAGTATTGTTAGGTTGTTCTTTTTTGTAATTGTAAAAAATGTTTTTTGAGTTTCGAAAATAATGTTGAAGTTCTTTTGGCGGTGGTAGATTGCCAAAACTGTCAAAGTAGTAAACGGTTTGTCCAAGCTTTTTATAGCATACCCAATGAGTACCTGGACCATAGGTGGAATCCAAATTTACTATTCCAGTTTCATTTTTCCATATTTTAGTTGGTAATGCATCTTTCATAAAAACTCCTCGAAAGAATGGTATTTTCAAACATTTCACATAATCATTTAACTGATGATTTGTTAAGGCTTTATTTGGAATTATCAATTGACTCTTCTTATTTAGTACACACGGTATGGTCTTAGGTATAAACCTGCTCCGTTTTTTACCATTTGCCAAACAGAAGTCTTCTTTACATTTGGCTTATGAGTTCTACGACGTCCTTTTTTAATGTTTCCACCTCTTTTGGGAGCGCCTTTCTTTGCAGGTCTTCCTCTGCGACGTTTTCCACCACCTAACTTTGCTTTCGTCTTCATGGCTGTAGTTACTGCCCAAGCCGATGCTTTTTCTGCAATACTTGCGTCACTTGATTTTACTCTTTGCCAAGCTTTTTCCGCTAGAATTTTATCTGCTATTGGTCTATTTGTTGAATCTTTATACTTTGAATATGCTATATCGTGTTCCTTGCAAGCTTGATCTAATTTATTAATTCCAGGATCTCCTCTTGCTAAACGCTTTGCCAACTTAGTTCCAGGTCCACAATATTGATAACCTCCGGGCAGATGTAATTCGTATGGTAAAGCGTCTATTGTTCGATTTACAACAGCACCAACTGGAATCCGTCTAAGCAGGGATAATGCAGCTGATGTTATACCACGTCCTCTCTTGCCGCTGTCTTGACGATGACTGAGCGATACGGTCTTCATTATGTTGTCTTATATAACTGGCGTGTTTACTCCACGAGATACTTTACACAAATGAATAACTTGTGCAAAATCTTTTATATTTAAAGACTTAGTTATTCAAATTAATTATATATTGATTTATAATTCTATTTTTAATCCAAGCTTCCCGTTCATCGGGTTGAATTATCACATGACTCGTTGTACTAGCTATATGATTATGGGTATCAATAAGTAAATTGCCCACTATTCTTATTAAACAATCTAAATTTACAGCATCTTTTGGATGTTGAGGATCATGTAATTGCATAATACGTTTATCATTACATGTGTAAGCTGTTGAATCACTTTTTGATGTTTTTATGACTTGTCCAATAGTAGCAGCATCATTTGAATCTTCACCTGGTAAAATATTAATTATTTTCTTCATCTTTGCATCATATTTAGTCCCAAAGTGTTTATCCCAAGTTATTGTTTGTTTCATTGTAACACAATCATTTTCTTCGTAACCAGGATAAATATCTTTTATTCTTCTATTACGACCATTGTATGTACCTAATGTACCACCAGTAGCAATTAATGTTTGCACCATTAGAGGTACATCTGTATCTTTTATACCAAATCTTCCATTTGTTATTGTTTTACGTCCTGCATCCCATTTATCATTATTTCCTTGCATTAAATTAAACTTTTCATTTCCATGTATAAATTTATCTCCCTGCTTTAACACGGCATCTTCATGTTTTACAAAATTGGATGTTTCCTTTTTTAATTCTTTAGATAATTGTTCCATAGTAACAGCATCTTTTGGTTGAGAACCAAACTTTACATTTGTCAATGTTTTACCATGACAATCAATTCCATTAACATCTTGTAAAATACAGTTGTCCTTGATGTATTTTAGGTTTACAGCATCACCGTCTTCCTTTGGGTATCCAATGTCATTTATAATAAATTTATAAAAAGAAAATCCATGTTCTGTTTTTTCCGGTATTATAGAATGTAAATATTCTTTATTAACTGAATCTTTATTATTTTTGGGATTTCCCACGTTGGTTATTCTATAATTTCCAGCATCATACGTTTGTCCATCTTTTAAGTTATTACCCCATTGCAATTTTAAAGTATTTGAAAGTTCAGATAATAAGTACTCTTTAGTAATTGCATCAGAACTTTCAGTTGGTTTACCAACATTAATTATTCTATGTGATTTAACATCGTAAGTATTCTTATGTAATTTCAATGATGTTGAAGTAGCTTCTTTTACTGTCTTTAAATTTGCTCCATCAGTATCTTCTTCTGGATCTTTAACTAGTTTTAAACGTTTATTACTTATGCTATAGTCACCTTCAGGTGTTTGCGGTAATCCACTTCTTTTTCTGTCTTCTCCAACTTGTACTCCTAACGCGGAGTACCGTCCGAACTTGTCGACGCTCATGTTAGAACTGATACATCTTACGCTTGCAACTCTTTTATATCCGCGGACAATTATACAACTATACCACGATTCCTAAGTTCATCAACTAGAGCCACCCATTCATTATTCAAACCCGTATGACCGGCTTCCATGGCTTCATGCAATAGTCTCATTCGGTCAACCAATTTATTGATGTCGTTGTAGTAAATCACATTTGTATTGTATAGATTTTTCATCAATCCTTTACCAGAGGTTGAAGTATCTCCTTTATTCTTTTTACCATGTTGTTCAAGAAGTGATAAATCCATAAGTGATAAAGATTTTCTTTTCAGTGGTTGTCTCACCGCTGGAGCAGTACGTAATGTGGGCAATTTTCGTGGAGGAAACAACTTTTTTATAACAATGTTATATTTTGTTGCACGTGAACGATTAATCATTGCATCCTTTAAGTAGTTTCTCTTATGAGCGTTAGTATTTTGTAAAATCTCTTTAAAAACACTTAAATCTTTGGATGAATATCTTAGTGGTATATTTTTAAAAATTAATTCATATAATCCTTTTGTTCCTTTATATCTATGCTCACCAATAATGATGTAATCGTCTTGAGTTATTTCAAGCTTTGAATCACCAATCTTTAATTCATTCCCATCAATTCTTGCTCCGTATATGTGTGATCTACTCAAATTCGGGTTTGATTTCATGTCATGTAGCATTTTCATTATATATTTTCTTCCAAGAGGTCCATGTTGTAATATATCGCTACTCAATTGAGTTAAATTTGGAATAGATTGTTCAGCTTCAGGTATTGGCTGTTCTTCTTCCTTTTCAACAATTGGTTCTTCTTCTTCTTTTGTTTCTTCTTGCTCACTAGCACTTGTATATGAATCATCATCTTCTTCTTTTTTTAATGCTTGTACTTCTTGTTTAGAAACTGGTAGTAAAACATCTCCTTCATAACGAGGTTTACCAATAGTTTCTGATATCTGTTTTAAAGGTTCCGTAATAGGTTTAAATGTAGTCTCTAGAAATTCTTCTCTTTCACTTAAACCCATCCTCAATGCACGATTCTTCATCCTAATAGAATCACTGAGTGATTTTATTTCTTTTAATAGTTTTTCTTGATTCACCATGTTTACACTGTGAAGTTCAACGTGTAACTAGATGTAGCATCGGTAGTTCAACGCATAAATACAAATTTATCCAACCCTATACGATATCTACCATTTTTAATATCTTCTTCCTTCATAATAACGAGAAAGCTATATTTCTCATTCCATGCTTTGCCACACATCTCTTTAAATTTTTCAAATGGCATATCCGCATTTACATGATCATTATATATATGCTTTAAATTTGTTTCATCTTGCTTGAAGATGATCAACATATTTGCATTGTCTCTTATAAGTTGTTTTGGAATTTTACTGTATGTTTGACCAATGTAAATGCTATCAATATTATGATGTCTTCCCATAGCAAAATAATTCCTTATTGTGTCATGATTTTCACAAGAAACATCGTCAAATATAAAAATAGAAAATGGTTTTGCTTCATTTGGTTGCATAATTGTTTCACTGGCATTAAACTTGTAAAAATTTACTTCAGGTACACTTGCAAGTACTTTATCCAATAACTGATATTTTGGTTGTTGCAATGATTTTGAAAAAATGTATATATTGTTAAAACGCAATCCTTTAGGATTAGTTATAAGGTTAAAAACAACATTAGTTTTTCCACAATTTGAAGGACCAGTTATTAGACATCTTATCGTATTTGGTAGTAATTCACCATGTTTTCCATGATTTAACTTATCATTGTCAACTGTCAATTCATCAATGTTATTGATATTAAATCGATCTTTTTGTTGTACAATCTCCATCTTGTATAAAGGTTAAACACACAATGAGCTATTAAACAACTATACTAAGTCTTTTGAAGGAATCCAAGAGTCTTCACTTTTATCAAACCCTAACCACCGGACTTTAACCATATCCTTTTTCCTTTGTAAAATCTTCTCGACAAGATATACATCACCGACTGTTGATTTCAACAATTCATGTCCGTAAAATCCACCTTGAAGTAATTCACCCTTGTTATCCTTTAATAAATAGGTTTCAGGTATAGTTGGTTGCACTTTATAAATTGTAAATACTTCATTAGTCCAATTTGGTAGATATCTTTTACTAAATACACTTTTGTATTTGCTTATACGAACTTTATCGTTGACCTTGAACTTCTTTGGTTGCAATTTTTCCAATTTTGGTGTTGTATTATTTTTAATGCGTTGTAATACAATTTTGGCATTAGCACTATTTACCTGGATAGGTTTCATTCCAATGGTACGATGATATTTGTTGTTATACTGTTTTATAAGTTGTGGTAATATGTCATACCACACGTATGATCCTCTTTTTGAAAATTGTTTATACATCGCACCTTTTAATGTTCTATTGAATCTTTCAATTATTGAAGCTTTAACTTCAGAATTTGTAGAATAATGATTTATTTGATGTTTCTTCATCAAAGCTGCAAAGTCTTTATTAAAATATTCTTTTCCATCATCGGTCTGTAGATGTTTAATTTTAAATTTATTTCTTTGTATTGTGGTTTCCATAGCTTTTGTAACACTTTTACCAGTCTTATCCTTCAATGGTAAAGCGTCGGCTATTTTAGTAAAACAGTCTATAATTGTTAAAATATATTTAAATCCTTTATTTAATTTACTGTGCGGTATCATTTCAATGAGATCAGCTTGATAAAGATCATTCATTCCTTTAATGATTGTACTTCTTCTTGGAAATCTTCTTCTTGCTGGTTTATGTAGTTCATTTACAATCTTGTCCTTCACACTTTCCATCTTCAGATGTTGCTTGTACACCGCATGTAAAAATACTGATCCATAAAATAGTTTATTCTCATTTATATAGTTTGAATATAGGTCAAGGCCATTTCATATTAGTGTAAAAAAGAGGGAACATGGCATTGGGCTTGCCATGTCCCCTCTTCTTTACGGAAAGGAAAAAGGAAGAAGGTAGAGGACGAAGAATAGGTTTACTGGTCGATAGGGTTTAGAGAGTAGTGGCCGAATGGTAAAGTATTAATTTTATCTTCTAAAATATGGCGCTTGTCATCTTTGTAGCTTAATGCCCACTTTGTTTGTTTGACACTAAAAAGTTGATGATTATAACTTCTAATAGTGTTGAACGTTGCAGTTGTTTCAACATTTTCAAACAAACATCTTTTATAATGTTCAAACTGTACGTTCTTTTTCAGGAAAGAAGTTTTTATTCCTTTGGCCTTCTTCGTGACTTGATGTTCGTTCCTCTCGTTTATGTACAGTTGAAATGAATACAGTTTGGACATTAATGCTACAATTTCCATCATCGGCACACCATTTGTTTCATCTTTAAATTTTCCCAATACTTTCTTATTTCTGTCATAGTCGTAATTTGGATGATCCTTAGGATAATCGGAAAAGTCGAAATCATCTTTATATATAAAGGTGCGTAGATCTTCATACATGTCATTTGTTTTAATCCAGTAAATTAGTGCATCCGTGTCCATATATGCAATACCAATGTTCTCTCTTCCATAATAGTTAACCATCTTCTTATAATGAAACTCGTACATATGTGTTTTTGAAATATCCAAGATTGACATTCCAAGATACAAAGGACGATCCATTGTAACTGACTTCTTGTTCATGGAAATAACAACTAGATTTTCATTAATAATTATAGATGAACCAAAGTTTGGTTGTTGCACCAATTTCTGTAATTTTACTGGATCAGTTACCAATTTGATATCCTTATGTTTCCTTTTGTTTTCCAAAGTCTTGCCAAATATTGCGTTATTCATTAATTTGAAAAAATCTTTTTGAAAACTTGATGTAGCGGTGGCTCTTCTTCTTGTGTTGTTGTCGATGTAAGGTTTTAACCAACAAGATTGAGAAAATTGTAGTACTCGATTAATTTTTGTAATTCTCAATCCTAAGTCTAAAGCTTGTTGTATCATCCAGTAGTGTCCAACATATCGAGACTTGTCGGTTAAAGTCATCATTAATTTTGGCCATCTTCCAGTAGGGGAAATTTCAGTCTTCGGAAGAAGTGGTAAATCATAATGTTGATCATGAAGATGTTCAGGATATTCAAAATTAACATCAAAAATGTAACCAGTTTCACCATGCTTCGGTATATCCATTATGTTTCCAATCGATTCTGGATCTATCCATTTAAAATTATCATATGGAAGGGGATTCGACATTGCCCATCCGTATAAGTTATTTGCATCGAAATAACCTAGGAATGTTGTTGGTTTTGATGCATCATAATCGGGCAGATACTTGTTGTTCGCCTTGAAATGTCGTGTAACGCTTTGCGTCAATCCCCCTCGAACTCCTGACTCTAACATCATAACCATATCTATATCAGTAAGAAGTTGTATTTTACAATTTGTTTCTTTCAACATAGCTTGCCATGCTAATCCAGGTGAAGTGTACGAATGAAGAGGGTCCAATCCATATGCCGCAAAACATGTATTTCTAAATTCTTCCATTATATCACATAGTAAAGTTACATCCAATTTAACATAAAAATCTGAATATTCTCCCAATGTTCTAAATCCTAAATCGTTCCATACTTTACATGCATGATCATAGTCCTCTTGAGATATGTCCATGTCATAAAGTTTACTTTTGAATTCTTCTTTAGCCGGAAGTGATGTTTCATTAAATCTTTCTAAACTGTCTATGTAATCATATGGAAACACACCTTTCCGAAGTACCAAATCCAGTTTGTCGTTATTTACAATCTTCTTTGTTTCGATGAAATCTTGTTTCCTTAAATTTTCTGAAAGTTTGGATAAACTCGACGGCATAAATCTGTAGGAGTCCAAGAATCTTAGTTTCATGTTTCCAACTTCTTTGGAAAAACTTATGAACTTCTCTGAAGTTTCAGCTAACACATCGATTTTACCGTCGTCTCTTCCTAGTTCAGGTATTATAAAATGAGCATCGTACCCACTGAGGTTATGCAGAACCACAGGAATAAATAGTGGTAAACGATAGCTCAAGTTGCATTTATTACAAGCAGCACCCCTGTAATAACCTGTGAGGTGATCGTGATCTTTAACTTTATAATTCTCAATAGTAAAATCATTTTTGCATAAGAAACATCGAGTTGCATTTTCATGTTGAATTTCTTCTTCTTCCTCCATCGGTTTCATTGGTACAATATTTGTATATAATCTTTGTGCATTTCCAGCTATTGAATATAAGTGATCAAGAAATATTTTTTCTACATTTTCACCACGATATACTAGAGGTTCTGAAGTTAATCCATATCTGTTTAAATGTTCTTCTGATAATGTTGATTTAACCATTAAACAAAAACTATTTGGTTTGTGCATTTGATATTTGACACTTTTTCTAGCTTCACAATTTTCATCTTCTATAGGAATTAGTGTTGATTCAAAGTCCGCATATACAACTATAGGGATACGGTATTGATGATGAACCTTTTGAAATGTAACAAATGCTCTGTTTTCCGAAGGTAAATTAATCTTTGCTTCATAATTATTGTTACATAGCCTTTTGTGCTCTTGTAACCATTCTCTTCCTTGTCTTCCTTCTCGTTGAAAATTAAAACATCTCTTGCAAATTATCTTTCTGTGTCGAGCTTTAGAAAGCTGCTTGTTAACAAGAGAGTCGAATTTCTTAATGTACACATAGTGAGACACATCTCCTCGCGTTAGTAGTAGTAAATCCGTATGATCTGGTAGCTCTTCTTTTACAACACGTAAAGGATACACTTTGTTTGAACTATCTAATGCAAAAACATTGATAGATGTACCAGGATTTTTCTTCTCAAATTTTGATATATCTTTCAGTGATACAGGGTAAGTAATTCCTTGAAAATTGTACCTATGTCTTTGATTTTCATAGTGTTGGTTAGGTTTATCGAAATGATTTGGTACAAACTTAGATGTCATCGCATATCTAAAACATTCATTATCTTGATTTTTCACATTAATACATGATCTTGTATCCTTAATTCTTTTGGGCAAAGGAATGTAACTAGATCCCATTAGTCCATATCCATGTTTATGAACTCTTATATCTAATACTTCAATACTTGTAAGACTCCATCCGGATCCTCTTCCTTCGTGTTCCTGAATTTTTGTTAATATTTCTTCTATACAGTTTTCTACTATTGAATCAATGTTTGAACTTTCCATAATGGTTCGGTTTTTTGTTATGAATCCTCTTGGTGATAATTCTTCTTGTACATTTATAAACATAGCTTCTAGTAGTAAACCAAATTTAAGAAAGTTCAATCTTTTCAATTCTTCTTTTAAAGTTTTACTGATGATTGGTTTTGCTTCTCTAATAAATTCTTCTAGCTTCAAGTTTTCATTTTGAATCTTATGATGCATTACTACTTTACCGGGTAATGCAAATACTTGTAGATTCGGTAAAGTAGTTGAAGATGTTGCAGTTATTTCATCTTGTTCTTCTTGTTCTTCTTGTTCTTCTTGTTCTTCTTGTTCTTCTTGTTCTTCTTGTTCTTCTTGTTGTTCTTGTTGTTCTTGTTCTTGTTGTTCTTGTTGTTCTTGTTCTTGTTTTTCTTCTGGGTTGTTGTGAATTAGTTCTTTATGACAGTCTAATAGAATTTCATCGTGAAACGATTCCGAACATTTATCGCAACAATACATGTTGAGATGTTTACTCTTCGAAATTTCACCAAGAAATGAAATGGGCTCTCATGTTCCTCCTTTTATAACGGTTCCCCCACCACTATTTCATCTTCTTCACTATCCAAGGAAATCAAACATTTTGAACAAAAATATTAACCTTCTACAAACTAATTGTTCATTCGTGTTCTTTATTCCCATTGGAGTTTTAGTATATACTTCTTTATATTCAAGCTTTAACGAACTTTCCCCCACCCAACTAATTGTAGTTACTTTTAGGTGAAAATGGCTACAGCACAGACACTTGGTTAAACTAAATTTGTGCATAAATTAACTAAAGTTAAACTAAAAATTCGCATAAATTAAAAGTTAGTTCAAAACTAAAATTCGACAGTATTAAAAAAAAACTCTTACAGTTGAACAAAAATAAACGTTAGTTCAAAACTGAAATTCAACAGTGTTAACCAAATTCTAACAGTCGAACAAATAGGTCAAGGTAATCCAATTTAACGCGAGAACGAGGAATAGAGCACTAAGTGGCATGTTAGTCCATTACCACAAAGTGATCTATTCCTCGCTCTCTATTCTACATCTACTTTTTTGGGTTTACTTATTTATATTAAAATGTTCAAATTTTACTATGTAGAATGTCCATTCTTGCTCTTCAACTCTTCGATTGTTTTTAGCAAATATTCGTTAGTTTTCACCAAAGTCTTCATTTTGCTACATCCAATTTCAATGGAAGGAATTATAAGTTGTAATTTTATAAGTTCAATCTTTTCTTTCTTGCGAATTTCTCTCTTTATTATGTTGTTCCTTATTTTTGCTGAAGATTTAAACTCCATGTTGTTTCTGCTAAAGCCACAATAATAAAAGTCTCTTCAAACAACCTGCATTTATACACATTCCCCCACCATTTTATAATCCCCACTCCTTTCCCCCTTCTTTATAGGATTTGAAAGGGATAAGGTGTAGGGTGGGGGAAGGGTAATTTTGTTATTACACTAGTTGTGCAAGAAAATAGCCGCCAGTGTCCACACCTTGTTCATAGCACTCCATCATAGATTGTGCCCACTGCAACATGCGGTCTCTGTCATTTGGTGTGACAAGGAAAGAATGACTATCACCATACAATATAAAAGAGTCAATTCGTACATAACATCCTGAGTCCAACCATTTATTAGCTTCAGCCATAAACTTTTCTATTGTATCAAATGGAAATTGTGGATCAATTGCTATGACTTTACGTTCTTCACTAAGTTCAACAGTATAATCATCATCGTCCTCATCATCTTCACTTTCACTGTCATTACTTAAAGTGTCTTCAGATTCTTCAAAAACATCAGAAATTTCGGAAAAATTGAAATTTTCATTCAGATGAGGAGGCATTTTGAAGCAAGAAATATTGTAAACAGCAGAGACGAAACGACAAGAGCGGCGTGTAGAAGAAAAATGAAGGGGTGACCAACGCTCGCTCCGCTTTTATAATAGTATGCAAATGAGGGGTAGGAGCTGACCGTGACCAGTCATCGACCCAAAGGAGTGGGGGGAAGTACTTTTCTTACTACTTGGATGGAAGTAGGTTAGTAGGTCACGAGACTTAGAGTGTTAAAAAATAATGGGGGAGAAACACAACGCTATAACGCATTGTGTTTCTCCCCCATTATTTTTTTAGCAACAATTTGGAAAAAACTAAGTGAATTTACTGTTTACGCCCCCACCTTGTAATACGATCCTTTTTATCCCTGAGGAGAAAGTCTTGAGAATCTAAAGTGTTAAATCTCTTCTCTTTACACAAATTCTCACAAACTCTAATTTTATATTTTAAGCCGTTACATTTTGCCAAAATGTGTTGGTGGTCAACAACACTTAGAAAAAAATATTTCAAACCTTTCTTAAGCCTCTCTCCTCTGACGGATATTATTTTAGGATCGTCTTCAACGGTGGGGATTTCTGTCAGTTGTGGTTCAGAAATATGTTTCACGATATGTACACGGCAAAAACTTTCATTTTTAACACATTTCCTCCCACAAGCTGATCCTTTCTTAATTCCCCTAGTGAGCACTTCAGGGCAAGTAGTGGGACGGCTAAATGCCCTACGACGCTCTTCTTGTAATAATTGAAATTG